>JALPQI010003006.1:0-77609 GCA_025490895.1 Thaumatotibia leucotreta
GAAGCAGACAATTGCATTTTAATCAATGTAGTAATTAATACAATATGTACATAAAAAAATACATAGGGTGCGTTGGGTTAAGATGAAACGAATTTCTGAATGAGGGAAGACAAAAAGTCGTTCTTCTGCTGATAGCATTTTGAATAACCCTATTCAAAAAAACTTACGCCAAGTGATCCACGGTCTATTAGTAATTAAGTCGATATTTTGTATGTTCAAGGAACCACTAATTGCCCCGCTGCCTCCGTTGTATGAATCTGATTTATTCATGAAAGCTCCATCTCCTCACTGGAGCTAGAACAGGCCACGCCTCAATAAACAAACACTTGTTTAATATAGGTGTTACAGACAGCCCCCTATGCAAAGCCTGCTTGGAGGAGGAAGAGACAGCCGCCCACGTCATTCTCGTATGTCCAGGGGTGGCAGAATACCGGGCACAACACCTCGGATCCCCGAGGTCTCTCGCAGAAGTCGTCGGCAACATCAAGGGTCTGCTAGGCTTTCTGGTAGAGCTGGGTTGGCAAGAGTAGTGCCGACAACCCATCACGCAAAATAGGTGCAAATTTTTGACATCGAGTTTCGGAAATTTAGCCCGCGTAAACCTATAACCTATATTCATGAAAGCTCAGGAAGAACAGACAGTATTCTCATTGTCATCACGTCATCATCAAAATAATTATCGAATGCCACTGTAATGACACTTCGTCACCAATAATGATACTTAACGTGACGTGCGCGTTGCAGCGTATGTAAATGTCATATTAAATGGCACACCGTTTCTTAGTCACACGCCACACATAGGAGTATATGCATTAAAAAACCGCTTAAAAGTCGAAATAGCTAAATCAGTCAAATTCACCGCCTAACGTTTTTTTACATTCCTGACTAACCGGTCCACCTGATACAAGGCTTAAAATCTCCCACCCCTTACGAATCCCTGAGCAAGATCGGTCGGAACCTAGTTATTGTTACAAGTGTACGATTTTGTTCTCGGCGATTTCATCTTTGCAAAGTTTACTTTTTGTCGTGGTATTTTTGTGTGGCCGCGGATTGAGAAAAAAGCTTTTGAACTTGGAAGATGAAGGTATGTACTTTATTATTCTGCAATAGTTTACGAATATTGGTTATAAATAATATATTTAAAACCTGGTTAATTTGTGTAGTTAAATTTCGATATTTTTACTAAGAAAATTTAAGACAATCGTAGTTTTGTTTATGTGTCGGGACTTGGCAACTTAGTTTTTTTAGATCGAAATAATGTTAAGGTCTATGTACATCGATTGCATAAGAAAAACTGTCCGCATACGTCCGCCATTCAGATTTTCAGTAGGTTAAAGTTACAGCGTCATAAACGTAAATCATTTGAAAATCATACTTTGTTGGTTTTTGTTACAGATTCTTTGGAAATGTTTTAAGAATTTGGTAAACGAACATTATTTAGCATAATGCAAGCATGTAAAGGAAAGAAAACAGGAACATTTTTTTTCTTTTTTGGAAGAAACACGGTTTCGAATTACTCATTGTCGTGAGACAACCCAGCGCTCCCAGGCTACGCGATGGAAACGTGTAACATAAAAACGACTTGCGAAGGCCGAAAGCCGAGGTTCGCGCAGGTCCGAAGGCCCGGAATGTTCCCCGCCGCGCGCTCGCCTCTGCGAGGCCGAGAACCGTGCTGCGGGAGATTCCAATTCCCGGCGATACCTACAAACATATCCAACCCCCATGCAATTCCCTATACAAATGTCAAGGCACAACTTGGACAACTCAGATAAGAATACATTTCCGGGCCTGCCCCCCACAAGAAGAGGCCGCACTGCGCAAAATACCATTTTTTAGGGTTCCGTAGTAAACTACGAACCCTTATAGTTTCGCCATGTCTGTAGCATAGCGCAATGGCCGTTAAAACTAGAAATTAGCTATTTGGCACAGATATACATATTGATAACATATGATCACATACAATTTTTTCTTATAATTTGTGGTAAAGTGGGGATGATTTTTTTTATTTTGTTGCAATCCTATAGTGTAGGGTATCGTTGAATAGGTCTTTCAAAAAGAATAAGGGACCCAGAAGAAAGTTGTTTTATAAAATAATTATTTTCGGAGATAACCGCTTCAGAATAAAAAAAAATTCTCCTTCCCCCTCAAACTATTGGTCCAAAAATATGTAAAAAAATCACGAATCGTGGGTTCATGGAATACTTAAAAATAAACCTATTTCGAACATAATCGGCCTAGTCGTTTTTGACTAACTACGGAACCCTACATTGAACATGGCCCGACATGCTCTTGGCCGGTTTGTAATATATGATTACAATCAAATTTTTTGTTTTATTCCTTAAAATCCTCAAAAAACCAATGAAATATTTTTAAACGGTTTTATGATTGAAATACTCCTATGTGCGCCACGCAATTGGTGTGCCATCTCATATGACATTTACATACCCTACAACACGCGCACGTGCTGCACACGCACCCGGTGAGGCTTGGCCTTTAACATACGGGCCTGTATAAGAATGATCTTATACTGGTAAAGGTGCATTCAGACCAAACGAGTATTCGCTATTCTAACCCCCTACTCTACGAAATTCGATCGTTACACAAAACGTGATTCGTTGATTTCGTAAGGTGCGGTTAAACTAAAAGAGCATTCGCTGTTCTAACCACGGAGTAAATGGAGATGGCAAGTAGGCGTTCCCGTGTCGCCGATAGTATGATGCGGTGTTCATACTTCACGCGCACTTATGATTAGTACGTGATGGGCCGTGTCAGAAATTGAACGTTCGAATCGCGCGTGTGCTAGTGAATAAAAAATCGGTTATAAAATAAACAATGCCGTATTGTGCTGTACTGAGCTGCAGAAATTACAGCAACAAAAAAAATATTTCACATGGAGGTATTTCCTACCACCGGTAAGTATTATTTTGTATTTTAATTCAATAAACACAAAAACATGTTGCTTCGTCTATTATTTACGTACGTTTGTTATTCAAATTCAATTTTATTTCTCAGAGAATAGAGTTCATAATCTTTTGTTAAGAATGTATACATTTCTCTAGAACATTCGCTACTCTAAATGTCAAACAAGTTTCGCTACTCACAGGCTGTCCAAAGTCGATAATTTATATCGATAATGTTAATGTTATGATATATCAGCGTTCGATATTTAATTTTTAGTAGGGAATGTAATCAAGTAAATAATGTATAGTTATAACTATACATTTTTACTGAGTATTAAGCGATAAATTGGATTTTAATACACTTTTACTAACCAATGTGCATTCCATACTTTACATACCTATATATTTTCTTCATTTTCAGATTCCCAGAAGATGCTGAAATTAAAAATAAATGGATCGTAGCTACCGGACAAGTAAATTGGTTTCGGCAAAAATAGTACAAATTTAGTACTAAATAATGCAATATGAATCGATCGAATTCAGGACCTCGTTCTAAATTACTTTATCGTTATGTACCTACTTGTTGAAATGTTAGACGAGAATAATTATTAAAAGTTTTATTAAATTTACCATCTGGTCACCTGTTTTTTATTTGATTACTACTGCTATTTACTATTTATATTAATTGCTAGTGCTACTACTATTTATATTGATTGTATGTGTTGCTTGTAAGTGCGGACGGGACGATAATCGCTAACGATCAAGTGATACGTCTGCTCGTTTGCCTCCAATTACATAAAGAAGAGTTAACAGAACTGCAAGTTACATAGTAGCTCCACTTAAGCCTTTCCTGGTCTTCATCCTTAGGTCCACTTGTCCAAAATAGCAGTTTCCGTGAGAAAATGCTCCAGTTAGGTACTGAAGAAATCCCTCAAATCTCCATCAATGTGCCATTCAAATTTGAGGAGTTCCCTCAGTTCGTCATGGATTCCATCATTAGATCAAATTAAAATGAAAGGAGACTGCAGTGGAGGTTTATTCTTAAAAATAAATGAAGAATATTTTCAAATTAGTTGACAGAACTGCGAATAATAGAGCACTTACTCTTATGCCATCTCTGGTTTTCCACTATCAGGTCCACTTGTCCTAAATTGTGGCTTTCTCATGGAACTACTCCAGGTTCTTAAAAAAACATCGAAATCACCATACAAGTGCGTTTTGAAATTGAGGAGTTCCCTCAATTCCGCACGGATCCCATCATTAGATCAGAACCAAAATCCAATAGGACCACCTCGCGAGTATACACTTTTGAACGAAGGAAAATCATAATCGGTTCATAATTGAATTGACCGGGTAATTGCGTAATACACATACAAAAAAAAACTAACAGACGAATTGAGAACCTCTTTATGAAGTCGGTTGACAAAGTTTTACTTTATTATTATTTACTAGTCAGTAGAAACCGTTAAAAAATCGCCAAACAGCCAATCAAAATTTTCAAATTTCCCGCCTTTAACGCTAATGAAATATCAATACTATTGAAATATCGATAATGTATACGTATTGCCCTATGGAAAATAACAAAAAGTCGTAACAAGATAAGGATATACAGTCACTTACGACTTTTTGTGTTTTGGGGTTGTCCAGTCCATGTAGTCCTATTCTTATTTGTCGGCCACTCACAGGCGAGTAGAGATCTCGTATCGCCAGTGTAACGTGACCTAGGATTCGTAATTATTTCTGCGTAATCGTAGATGTTAGATAAACTGGTTTTTTAGCCCATTACTCGCTCATTTTAATACAGTAGCGCCACCTTGTTTGGAGTAGCTGTATTACGTAGCTGTATTAGAAGACTTTGTGAGAGAAAGAAAAAGACGCAAGATGCATAACTTGAACATTTTAATTTAGACCCTGACTAAAACAGTATACAGATGAATTTCATTGTGGGAATGATAACTGGTTGTTACCTTATGGGTATGGAAAACTGCTACCAATTAAAAACATTTTGTAATTGTATGCCTGTATCTACGTAAAATGGGATTGTGTGAGTTTGACGACACCGGTTTTCATACTAAAAACCTAGCATTTCACATCCACTAGTTTATTAATTCGTGGTTCTAACCTCCCACTCTACGAAATTCGATCGGTACACAAAACGTGATTGGTTGATTTCGTAGAACGGGCGCTAGAACAGCGAATGCTCTTTTAGATTAAACGCACCTGTAGAGTGGGGGATAGAACAGCGAATGCTCGTTTGGTTTGAATGCACCTTTATACAGGCCCGTTTCGTGCAAATATTAGTCGATCCGTGATTGAAACAGCACCACATGGAGTGAATCACTTGAGCAGACAAACATATGGGCCGTGGACCATAAGTGGGCTAGTTGAATAATGTTTAGAGGCGTCGATATTGTGGACCAAAGGAGGAGATTCTCAATTCGACTGATGGGTATAACCCCGAGTAGGTCTTGTTGGCAGATAGTACGTTTCTAAATGATCCAGGGAAAAATAACGTATATGTATTGTCTAGTTTTCAGTACGTACGTACTTACATGAATAGTCTTAGATACGTATATCTACGTATCTAATACTTATGGATCTTTAAGTCTGCCATTTATCCCAAGAAAAAAAAGCTTCATACAAGTCAAAACAAAATTTGTTACAATACGTCAAAATGTGTATAAGTTTAAATGAGTTTTGCCTGTGAGTGTTTGATATAAGTTGTATTAATTAATCAAATAACATCCCTCTAATTGAGCTCATTAACTAAGTGACGATATTATCAATCACTTGATTATATTTCGCGTGAGGCAAGCAAAAGCTAGGTCATTGCATAGATATTTTTAGATTACTTATATAACCCGTACTTAGTCAACTAGTAGGTATCGATTTGTCTGTTTATGGCCGTACGAACGACAAATGCAAATGAAATGTATATCGATACTATTTCTGAAACGAATACTTAATCTAGCTAATAGATTTTGCTAAAACATGGACAAACAAGGGAAAAAATACGTCCTTTAAAAGGCTTAACGTCAATTATAGATGTGCTTTTTAAGGAAGAGGTTATTTGAAGAAAAAACAACGCAAATATGCAACGCCTCTCGTCACGTGACATGTCGTAGGATGCAATATCGTAGGGAATAATGCAATACCGGGTAACCAACAAATTCAATTAGGTACAATTTGAGTGTTAATTGTTTGATATTTAATGAAGTTTGACTTTTGGTAGTTACGCGGTATTGCCCTATCCCCGACGTATGTGATTTCAAGAGATAGTTGTTTATAGATATTATGACTTAAGGTTGTGTGCCGCATTCGTGCGGGGCAGTATGACGTCTATTATGAGGATAGATACATTACAACGCGAACGTGCATCTTCACTAAACATCCCGTGATACAGTAGTGTTAATGATCGTGTGCAAATAAAATATTTATTAACAGCCAAACGTTTTACTACGAACCCCCAGACACAAACTGAGGAAAATAGTAGGACTGATCATAGGACACATCACATTAAATAAACACCTGCGCAATATGAGCAAAACAGACAGCTCTATCTGCAGGGCCTGCATGGAAGAGGAGGAAACAACAAAACATATTCTTCTAGAATGTAAACAGGTAGAAGTATACAGGAGTAGGCACTTAGGGACTCCAAACACACTAAAGGAGGCATTTAGCAACCTGCAGACGCTGAGTTTCGTGGAGGAGCTTGGATGGTTGGAATAGGATCACGCGAAAAAGGAAAAATGGATGTCGAGTTGCGGAAAAGCAGTTGAACTAACTAAGTAACAGCCAAGCGTGGAGGCGATTTTTTTAACACCTTCGCTGTGGCAATTAGCTTAACTCGTAATTAAGCATACTTTGTAAGGGGTCGAAAGACCTAGCACAGTGAAGCCAGTGAAAGTGTTAATTAATTAATATGTGTAATGTTGTGTATTACTGGGTATTCATGTTTTATGCATCTTAGATTTTTCCATTGTACCCTTAGGCTAACAATATCACACAATTAATTCCTTCTATAATAATATTCTTATACCTAGGCACAAACACAATTGTAATTTACAACCTTATCTCTCAAGATTAGTCATTGACCAGTTGCGTCATGTATGTACATTCGTAGCAATAGCAACCAACACATGATTTTATCAAATAAGTATGTTTAATTTATTAATATTTACAACTTCGAAAACTATATTCTATAAATTCTCAACAATCCATGCCGAATTTTACTCCGAAAATACCGAAAACTCGTTTTAATAGTTTAGATGTGATAAAGTGTAACAGAATTTTGAGTGTTAGTGCTAGCGTGCTTTCTTTAAAATTCATTTCTTACAGAATTTCTGTCTGAGCCTCTATGTAGACAATCAGATGATAAACAAAACTCACTAACTAACAAATACCTACTTGAAATAAAGCTTGTTTCTCAGATCTCATTCAGTACAGACATACAAAGTTGCTAAATGTAGTAACAGTTTTTATAGTGAATTTTGGTTGTCAGCCAATATAATATAAATCAGATTCAATTAACTCTAAATGATGCATGTCAGTCTCACAGTTTCATAGTTTTTAGTTATAAATACAAATTGATACTAGCGAAGGCTTGTTTTATGAATACTTAAATTCATGGACAACAACCATGACGAAACAAACATTTGTAATAATCACACAATTAAATGCCATTGCTGGAATTCAAACCTGCCTATGAAGCTTGCAGTTCCAGCTTCATAGACAGGATCACTACTAACTAGGCTATTGAGGGTGACATTGTAGTCTTATTATTTTAAGGAAGTTATATTATAACTTGCCATAATGTTATAGTTATTTTCATCATCTCAATGAATTATATTATTAACATAAATATGAATGACATTGCTGGAATTCAAATTCTGCACATGAAGCTAGAACCGCCAGCTTTATAGACAGGATCATTAACTATTGGGTGTTTTTGGTCATAGACTTTAGTTGCTCCTAAATTTTTTTATCTAAAGAGAAACCTACTTTTTTCTTGTTTTCAACTGTGCACTGTGTAATAAAGGTTTTTTTCACACTAATAATTGTTTTTTTTTCTTAAGTAATATTCAATAATAAGTTTTAAAAAAAAAGTCTTGCCATATGCTGCAGATTCATAGGTTTCGAAGATATAAATGTATGATAGAACCTTTTTTTTAGAAATATAGATATACAAAACACAACTTAGAAGTGTCTAATATTACTGGCAAAATTTGGTTTATTTTGATTTAGACATCAAAAAATTATACATAAAATTGTTTGTATGAAACATTAGACTTCAAAAAATTCTCCATACAAAACGCTAATTTCATAGGTAGGTACACCTAATATTATTTTAAGGAAATTATATATTATATCCCTTTGCAACCGAAAAGTCGCGATTTGCTAACTTAATAATGAACTCTATTGACTTTTTTTCAAATTGACAATTAACTGTAATTAACTGTCATGATCGTATTAACCCCGGTGTAAAGGAATACACTAATTTTAATTGTCTCATCAAATTATATTATTAACTGCAGCCACAATATTTGTTTTCCAAGAACTCATTAACCCATTCAGGGCCAAGGACTCAGCGTATGGGTCATGACTCAACGCTTCCGCATGGCCCGTGACTCGCATGCGAGTCATCAGTATATTCTAAATAAAATAAAAACTAAACTTATATTGACACAATTATGTTTGTGTGATTAAATCTAACAACCACTTTCACAAATTACGTTTAGTCATAAAATGATGAGCACCATTTTTTTAATGAAAATGGGGTCTTGAATATTCAAGTTTGATTTACTGTAAGTATATTATAGTAAAAATAACAAAATTGTAGATGTATACGTGTTGTAAGCACACAGACATATTCACATTTCAAAAATATGAAAAATATATTTTTATACAAAGTTATGAGTATGGCTCAGGGTATGGGTCACCGTGGCCCGGCGCTATCTGTAAAAACTACGAGTGTTTACGTGACAGACTCAAATAAGCTTTATTGGCCGGTCTTAAAGCTTGTTTCACGTTGAAGGCGTTTCGTATTGTAACATTTTTCAACCGATGACCTTATGGATGGTGGCAAGCAATATTTGTACTAGCCAAATTTTGTACGATTTTATCTCATTTTCTTTTAAGAGTAAGGCAACCAAATTTCTCCGCTGTACTTTTATATACTGAACATAAAATGGTGTGGGCATTGTAGTGTATAGGTACAGTCGACGTCAAATATATCATTACGGTTTAGGAGCCAAAAATATATTTACACGATCTTAATGTCAAGGCAATAAAGTCATGTAAATATATTTTTGGCACCTAAACCGTAACGATATCTTTGACGTCGACTGTACTTAGGTAACTACTAACAGTGATGTTAAGATTAATTCATAGTAATAAAACTATGTTTCAATTATATGAAGTAAAGCAGTCGTTTAATCATACTAATATAACTGTATTTACATAACATTTGTTTATCTTGGCGATTTTTAGAAAAGATTACAATATGTATGTTATACATATGTAGTGCAAAATCCTTTCCCATCGTATTTTCACGGAAACGTCCAAACGTGTCATGCTTTTTGTCGAGGTTGTATAACAACTTTGACATCTACTATCTGAACGATAATTATATTATATATTAGTGTGACAAAAACATGTTGTTTGCTCAAACAAAAGACTTCAAAGATAATGGCCGTCCGAGCACCCACCCAGGTAATAAACAATAAATGCAACCGAGAAGCGGTGTTATCTTGCATATGCACGTAGCAGTAGTTTTCCCAGAAGTCAATGACTTGACATAGTTCCTATTAAAAACGTATTTTGAAGTAATATGGGAAATATAACTTAGTCTCGATTTATTCGTTGGCGACTTTACCTATCCTCCTGTGCTGTGTTTAGTGATTGCAATTTTTACGACGTTGGCTTTGTATTACCGGAATTTGAAATCGATTTTTGAAAGTAATAAACGAAAAGGACGTCGTCTACAAAGTCGCCTCCATGTTTTTGACTGCGTAAGCAAATTTAGTGATTTTATAAAACAGTTGACATGGCATGTTTTTGACACACAATGACATTTTTTTTTATCTCTGCTACTTGCACGGCCTCTATAATAATTGTTACTAAGAATTTAAACAAAGGTCGCCGCAATCCTTTATATCTTTGCACGTGCAGTGCTTATCGGCAAACAGGCCTGCTACCGCGAACATCGAAGTTCGCAAATTGCGGGGATTTGTCTCTGTCACTCCAACGAAGGCGTCATTAGAGTGACAGAAAAATCCCCGAAATTTGGGAACTTCGATGTTCGCGGTACCAGGCCTGATGAGGCCTGATGAGACCAGGTCATAAGTACATATGGGTAAATCCATGGCACAGAGCGAAAAAAGTGATATTTTTGATGTCAGTATTTTAAGAATCTGTTTATGAGGTAATATTCTACGGCTAAATATGTTACATAATCCGATATTATATATATATATATATATATATATACATATCATCGAAGATCTAGAGCTGATATTAAGCATGGAGTATTCTTAGGGCCTGCTAATACACCACTTAAAATATTGACCTCATCCGTGGGGAAAGGCACCTCTTGTTCGGTAAGGCTGCTAAACCCTTTGCCAGAAAAAATAAAACATTCACTTACATCCCAAAAAATCAACGAATCCTGTATTTACTTCAGTTATTTAAACTTCTTATTTCGATCACTAACTATAAAAAAAATACGTTTCTTTCGGAGGTAACAAAAGTTACCATTTTCTTGAAACGCAAGCTAGAAGAGAATTCTTATATCAATAACGAACTAAACATATCGTATTTAAATGATGCCTCAAAAATCCATGTCCATTTCGTGTAACAAAAGTTACCGCATCATTTTGGTGTACTGAGGCCAGGTACCGGTTATGTTCCAAGTAATTTCCACCTTAGTTTAATGAAATTAAACTGTACTACCTATTCCGCCAGCAAAAAATAATATTTAAGTATTAATCAAGCCACAAATAACATTTGTTTGACAACTTAGCTTTCTAAATGTAACGCAAGTTACCATCGATTTACTCATATACATGCTTCAATAAATATGTGATTTATACTTCTGATAAGAGGAATAAAACTTTTACGGTGTAAACTTTTAAGACAAAGTAATAGTGAAGCAAGTATCTTCTATTTAGTCGTTAAAAAGTTTGCGGATAAGCACTAGACGTGCAAAGATATAAAGGATTGCGGCGACCTTTGTTTAAATTCTTAGAAACAATTATTATAGAGGCCGTGCAAGTAGCAGAGATAAGAAAAAAATGTCATTATGTGTCAAAAACATGCCATGTCAACTGTTTTATAAAATCGCTAAATTTGTTTACGCAGTCAAAAACAATGAATGGAGGCGACTTTGTAGACGGCGTCCTATTCATTTATTACTTTCAAAAATCGGAAGATCTACAAAGGTGAACACTTAACATTGATAGTGATACATGTTGTGGTTAAAAAAATGGTTACTTAAAATGTTGCATAGCATTGTCCCGCTGGCCGGTTTCAAAGCAGCAGTTTATTAAGCGTACGCGCCAGGCCCGTGACCCATACGCTGAGTCGTGTGTTTTAGCAAAAATCGCGTTGTATGGTGGCCCGGCGGGATGTGTTCGTGCGTTAGAGCGTGGCCATGAATGGGTTAACCTGATATTGTGTCACATAAGGATTACTAAAGATAAATATGATTAGTTACTGATACCAGCTGCAAATTAAGTGCTTATGTACTGGCAGTTGTTGCACCATAACAAAATTGTAATAAAAAAATCTTGGCACAATTATATTGGCACGAAACTGCATTACCTACATTAACATTCAGCAAGGCCCACAACATTATTATTATTCACTGCATTGTCTTTGTTTATGTCTTGATTTCTTTAAAAAAAATACATGTGTTGATTACAAAGTATCATGATTTCCCTGTATAATTTAATACTAATGATGCAATAAGATTAATAGGACCAGTAAGATTACTCACAGCAAAATAAACAAAGGATGTTTACTTACCAGTTGGAACTCTCTCCGCCTGTCATAGGCCCTCTTGATGGCCCTGTCGCGCCACAGGGCGCCTATGTGCGGCGCGTAGTGCATGAACAGCCGACTGTCCAGAGTTTGCGTGCTGTTAAAATGCAACGCCTGCTGTCCCACATCCAAATTTCTAGGATTTTCCCACGGTATCGCCAATTTGTCCCTCGCGTCAACTAAAACTTGTATTCCTTTCACTATATTCTGATATATCACATGCTGGTACTCCCGCACCAGCTCAGGCTCGAACTTCACTTTGTGTATGATCCTCATCTGTTTGAGGAATGTCGACTTCCCGCTTTCACCCGCGCCAAGAAGCAGCAACTTCACCTGCCGCCGCAGTGTCTGCTTGTCCTTCTCCAATATCCGGTCGATCTCTTTGCTCCTGTACCGCTGCTCGATCTCCTCTGGGGACAGCTTCAGCCGCAGCCAGCAAGTCAGCGCCTCCGTACAACAGGTACATGACCACAAATCGTTGGCCATTTTGCATGATTATCTACGCCCATAGAAAGTGAAATTTAGCACGTGATATCAAACAGTTCTTAAACGGTTCATTGTACACATAATATCCTAATAGCACTACGTATGCACTGATAAATATTTTTTAAAGCTCAATTCGGAAATATACACGCATTCCAGTAATCACCCCTCCCAAACTCAAGAGAAAACTTGAGCAGCACATAGACAAGGTTAAGACTTTTAGATTGACGTTTAAGCACACCCGATTTGATTAAATATTGTAAACAAAAAAATAAAATCTAAGATTTTTAGGCTACAGTTTTTAGGACGTAATAAAATATAAAGGATTTTTAGTTGCATTGATCTAACTTAATTTGCTCCAAATAGTAATTAAGCCGTTATTATACTCTGTTTGGTTAGGTATTTAAAAAAGGTAAACAATCTTGCAGTATCTTTTTATTGAAAAATGCATTTAAAAATCCAAACTAGGTACTTAATGAATCAAAACAATGTAAATCACTGTATTTCCTTGTTATATTATGTATATTTGGTAGAACTTATTTTCTACTTGTAGTTTTCAATAAAAAGATACTGCAAGATTGTTTACCTTTTTTTAAATATCTAACCGAACAGAGTATACATAGTTGGCACTACATCAAGGATCCTCGTTTAAAGTAACAGGGAGTTGTGCACGGTTTAGGTCGCGTTTCATAAAGTTACATTTTACAATTTCGCTGTTTGCCTCTCTAACCATGAATGTAGGATTAATATGGATTTGACAACGTTATAATAATAGCAAGAACGAAAGGGATGGTCTTATGAAACTTTTTACTAGTGGAAGTGAAAAGGAACGATAATCGTCCGTCCTTATCACTGTGCCACTATTTTTTGTGTGTGTGTGCATTAGATGCTAAATGTAAGTGCCAGACAAATGCGTTGAATACGTCACTAAGTGCCTGTGTGGCACTTTCGTCTTAGTAGTAAGTGACTATATCTATCCCTCTTAGTGGCACACTATGTGCGGCCCCTCGTCTCTAACGCATACACGCAATGGCTAGAAAGAGAGGCAAACTACTTAAACGTGCATACTAAGCACTTGAACATGAACTAGGGCCCTAGAAATTATGCCGTGTAAATGATGCTTTAGTTTAGAGATAAACCAAAGACAAATAAGAGCTAACTAATCGTCTACTCAAACTGTTTCCGAACTGTCATTTATTTTTCATTCATTCACCCTCATTCACCTATTTCGTCCTTTCACAACAAATTCCCACCAATCGGTATCGCAACGTAGCACGCAGAAAAGTGCATGGTAGCACGTGTCGTACTAATGGTATTTTTTTTATCATAATTATAGAAGTTATAAATTATATTTAAAAGTGATTATACCCATAGTTCTTCATTAGAAGTCGTGAAATCCTTACATTTGTTGTTTGTGATCTCATCACCCTTAGGAGGTAAATTTGTGAAATGTAGCTGAGAGATGTCCAAAGAAGGTTATAGTTCCGAAAAAAGAGAAGGAGAAAATAAAGTTTTGCTCTTGGAAAGATTGCAAACGTATCTAAAAGACAAGAAGAGTTCGGACGTTACCGAAGCGGGGCTCAGTTACAGTAAACCAAGCACTAGTTACGAGCACGAACATCCGCCACCATTCCTCGAAGAATCCACCAACATATTGAGAGACGTGCTGAACCACAAGAAGGCGGAACTGCTACGGCAGCCGGAAATTGTAGCTTTTTTAAAATCAGTGTCATCTGACTTGGTGGGATCCAAAGGATAAGTTTCATTGTTAAAGAGAAATAATTTGCGAGTTAGCAGACTCGAAAAAATAGAGATGGCAGTCACAGCTCAGAAAAGTATTGCATCACTGATGCGCAAGACCTTGGACCGACAGGAAGCCGTCGCGCGTACAAAATTCAGATTAAAAGAGCATCAAGTTGAGAAGATTCTGCTACATTACATAAATGATAGCCAATCCGGGCCTTACTTTGAACTAATTAGGGTACTCCAAGAGTATAATCTAACTGATGAAAACTTTAAAATTTTGATTGATGATTGTTTGAGATCCTTGATGCTGCTGGGACGAGAGCTTAAGCAGTTTGTAGGGATGATATGTAAGCTGGATTGGGTGAGTCGGAGTGAGGAGCTGTTGGAGCTGTATGGCCGGTTGACACTCAATTTAGTGACGGCGCACACATACCACTGCCCTTTGGTGCTAACTCATTTAGTCATGCGTTTGAAAGGTATGTATTGCTATTTAATGCTTTCATTTTATATTTGAAGTATAGAAATCCATGTTAGGATATCCCAAAGACGTGACATTCAATAGAAAGTATTTGAAGTTTTATTGGAACAGCATTGTATTTGTGTTGTATCATTAACTTTTAAAACAAAGGAAATTATCTATTGTTTATAACATAATAATTTCAATTTGTTGGCACATAAATTATTTACTGGCTTGTCTTTGCATACTAACACTATTGTTGCATAATATTGATGTAAACAATTTTTCATAACAATTTAATAAAATTAGTATTTAAGTGCAAAACATTGTCTAATTCATGTTGTTATAGTTGTTTTATGCACTTGTGATTAAACAATAGTTATATTTCTAGTTACAATTTGAGTTAAATAGTTCCATTATAATTCTGTACATTGTGTAATATTTCAATTACAGCTCATGGTGACAATTGGGACAATGAGCAGCCACCTCCGGAGAGTATCAAAATCTGGTCAAACATACACTCCCTTATTGCACAAATAGTTGCAACTATGCCAATGTAAGTGTGATATTCTCTTGTTTCACTATATTTAATTTCTGTGGCTCCAGTTAAAATGCGTAGAAGTCCCTAAGGCTTGTGTAAAATAAATTAGTGTGTACCAATTGTCAGTAAAATGTAAAAAAAATGTAAACAAATATACCCGACTTTCCAGTATTTGATGTCTGTGACACATATTGTGAAACATATTGATTGGCACATGCATTTTTACATGAATACTAATAAATATCAATAATTTTTACTAAAAATGTATGTGAACTTAAGAGTTTAAGGTTTTAAGTAGGTGATAAAACCAAAATTGTGTTCTAATTGTGTGATTATGAAATAATGCAAATTTTTAGGTTTGCTTACACATTGTTTTGTCATTTCAATGAATAGTTATCTGGACTTATCATTTTCACCAGGCAACCCTCGATATAAATATTGGGAAAGACTAATTCAATAATCTACATGTATAATGAGTTGTAATATAAGCCGTATTAATTTATTCTTCTTGATTGCATAAAACAATATAAAGGAGAGCTTTTAACACATTATCACCAGAGAAACAATGTATGAGAATGTGTTTATTCATTATTGCTCAATTTTTTTTTTATATAATGTTTTGCTGTCCTTAGTGATTGTTTTTTTTTCTTATTTCAGGGCTAATGACCTTCTAATGCAAATTGTGATAGAACAGTTCCCATACTACAAAGCTGGATCCTTCCCCAATAGAGCATATATACATAACTTAATATGGATGACCAAATACCTGCCATCTCTTAGGGAACACATTATGTCAGCAATAGTTCTTAGGTAAGAATGATGAACCAGGTTCTTTATTGTTGGTTTAGCCCTTGGGTGCATATTTACCCCTTAGGTCCAGTATGACAGTCTCGATTGATTACATGGTCCTAACCATTTGTTGGCTGACAAGCAAAACTCACTATAAAAACTGTCACTACTCTTAGCAACCTCTTATGTCAGTATTAAATCAGAACTGAGATAAGAGCTTTATTTCAAGTAGGTATTTGTTACTTAGTGAGTTTTGCTTGTCAACTGGGGATATAACATTTACATGAATCATTTTTGATACTCTGTGCACCTAAGGGTAGGGACCGGAACCATTACTTTCTCCATACAAAAAGAATGATTAATTTTTCTTTTTCGTTCTTCGGTATATACATTGTAAGTTAATGGAGTAATTTGAAAATATGATATTGTGTATTACATAAAATATTGAGCACTACATAAAGAGTATAAAACATTTTAAAATATTTTATACTCTTTATGTACTGCTCAATATTTTATGTAAACGGGCTATTTCGAAGTTTTTGTAAAATACCGGTTCGGTCCCTGCCTAAGGGTTAATCATTTTTTATAAACCTTTAGCTACCCAGAGGCCTTTAACAAAAGAAATTCTATTATATTTCCTATACAATTTGAAATTAAATTGTAAGTAGTGCTTTTGTGATTTTAGAATTGTAAAATTAGAAGTTTGTAATTTAATTTTGAAAATAAAAAAACTTTATTTCTAAATTCTGAAGATTACAACATTACATTTTTTACAGAATGGTAGAAATGGACTCAAACATAGTAGACCGAGCAAAGAACAAGCAACAAAACGATTTGATGTTTGAAATGGAGACAGATGAGGTAGACGAACTAAGCCCAACGCTAGATTACTGTATGCTAGAAATGCTGCGGTGGATGGAAGATGAGCGAGATCCAGTGCTGGTTACTCTATGCAATGTGTTTGAACGAATTGTGCTGCCGACATATGGGATCAAGTAAGTTTAAAAGCAATGATGTCAACTTTAGACCCCATACAGATAAGCAATTTTAAACAAGAACTACCATGGAAACAAGTCATGCCGGCCGCTGCCATTCCGGTCTGAATTGGCTTAGTCGACTCTTACGACGATGGATGAGTTGGGATGGTGACAAATGTGTTCCTAGTGCAGTCACCGCATTGCCAGTATTAACCTTTTCGAAGCCACGTCAAATACAAAAGCTCTCACTGAGGCACCATGTCAACAAAATGTCAAAACTGAATTTGAACTTTACGCACATGCATAGCGGTTTATATTCCTCTGTGGACCATGGCTTAAGGGTGCGGCTCCCTGAGGCGGAGAGGAGCGGAGATGTGCAAAATTGACCAATTACATTCTTCAAATTCAAAATTGTAAACACTGTCATGCGGTCTCATTGGCCAATTTTGCACATCTCTCTGTCTCAGTGGAGCCGCACCCTTAGATATTTGCTTTTTGGCGTTGAACCTGCGGTGTCAATATATCAGTCGTTAGCGTCCAAAAGAGTAAGGTTAATTAATAGTATTTATTTATTTCCCAGACACGTCCAATTCCTCCTCCTATACGCGATCTCGATCAACCAGCAATGCGCGGACCGTGTACTAGCGAGACTATGGACGGCCGCGGCCGGACTCCACGGCGCGGGAGCGTTGGCTACGCGACGCACCGCCGCGGCTCATCTCGCCGGCTTGTTGGCGAGATGCGTACGTGTGCCGAACACTAGGTGAGTGTAGCCTACATGGTGAAGGATGCTATAACAGCTCAGGTGAACCAGCATACGCGGACCGAGTGCTAGCGCGACTATGGACCGCCGCGGCTCATCTCGCCGGCTTGTTGGCGAGATGCGTACGTGTGCCGAACACTAGGTGAGTGTAGCCTACATGGTGAAGGATGCTATAACAGCTCAGGTGAACCAGCATACGCGGACCGTGTGCTAGGACTATGGACGGCCGCGGCTCATCTCGCCGGCTTGTTGGCGAGATGCGTACGTGTGCCGAACACTAGGTGAGTGTAGCCTACATGGTGAAGGATGCTATAACAGCTCAGGTGAACCATACGCGGACCGTGTGCTAGGACTATGGACGGCCGCGGCTCATCTCGCCGGCTTGTTGGCGAGATGCGTACGTGTGCCGAACACTAGGTGAGTGTAGCCTACATGGTGAAGGATGCTATAACAGCTCAGGTGAACCAGCATACGCGACTATGGACGGCCGCGGCTCATCTCGCCGGCTTGTTGGCGAGATGCGTACGTGTGCCGAACACTAGGTGAGTGTAGCCTACATGGTGAAGGATGCTATAACAGCTCAGGTGAACCAGCATACGCGACTATGGACGGCCGCGGCTCATCTCGCCGGCTTGTTGGCGAGATGCGTACGTGTGCCGAACACTAGGTGAGTGTAGCCTACATGATGAAGGATGCTATAACAGCTGGTGAACCAGCATACGCGGACCATGTGCTAGCGCGACTATGAACCGCCGCGGCTCATCTCGCCGGCTTGTTGGCGAGATGCGTACGTGTGCCGAACACTAGGTGAGTGTAGCCTACATGGTGAAGGATGCTATAACAGCTCCGGTGAACCAGCATACGCGGACCGCGTGCTAGCGCGACTATGGACCGCCGCGGCTCATCTCGCCGGCTTGTTGGCGAGATGCGTACGTGTCAAAGTCAAAGTCAAACTATTCTTTATTCAAGTAAGCTTATTAATAAGCACTTTCGAATCGTCTGACATTATCAAGAGAGAGAAAAAAATCTACTACTGGTTCAAACCCTACGCCGTTCCTGAGAAGAACCAGTAAGAAACTCAGGTGGACTTATTTTTTCAAAACAGTATAATAATACATCTTATTAAAATAACATGCATTAAAGAATGTATTACATAAAAAAAAACCGGCCAAGTGCTAGTCGGACTCGCGCGCAAAGGGTTCCGTACCATTATCAATTTATTATTAAAAAAATACAGTTAAATCAGCCTACCTCAAAAACTATAGGAGATAATTTTATCAAACCAAAAATCGTTGATAGAGTTTATTAATGTGCATAACATATATTTTTTTCAGAATTTTATATCGCGTAGTTTAAAAAATAGAGGGGGGGGGACACATTTTTCAGACTTTGAGACCAGATATCTCGAAAACGATTTGCTTAAATAAAAATGTGATGTATAAACCTTCATGTCATTTTCAAAGACCTTTCTATTAATACCCCACACGCTTATGTACAACTAAAAAAAAAATTCTATCCCTCAGTTACATGTATGGGGGGCCCCCACCCCAATGGTTTTTTTTACAATTTAGTATCACATTCCTGTAGCGGTTCATACAACACATATCCTTACCAAATTTCGTTACTGTAGCATTTATAGTTTCCGAGTAAATTGGCTGTGACAGACGGACAGACGGACATGACGAATCTATAAGGGTTCCGTTTTTGCCATTTTGGCTACGGAACCCTAAAAAAGATTATTATAGACATTTTTATAGAAGACAGAAATAAATAAAGGATCATAATATTAAACAAAAATAATTATTATTGTACAAGTTCACAACATTATTAAGTATCTATATCTATACTACTAGAGATGTAAAGGTCCTCTAGTTGTCAGAATAAAGAGATATTAAGATTTAGAGATGTAAAAGGTCTCTAATCGTCATGATTTTAACAATAATAGTTAAATAGAAAATTAACAATTTAGTGACAATCACAAAGCAACTATTCTTATTATTTAAAAGACAACAGCCAATACCTAACACTAGGTGAGTGTGTAGCCTACATGGTGAAGGATGCTATAACAGCTCAGGTGAACCAGCATACGCGGACCGTGTGCCGCGACTATGGACCGCCGCGGCTCATCTCGCCGGCTTGTTGGCGAGATGCGTACGTGTGCCGAACACTAGGTGAGTGTAGCCTACATGGTGAAGGATGCTATAACAGCTCAGGTGAACCAGCATACGCGGACCGAGTGCTAGCGCGACTATGGACCGCCGCGGCTCATCTCGCCGGCTTGTTGGCGAGATGCGTACGTGTCAAAGTCAAAGTCAAACTATTCTTTATTCAAGTAAGCTTATTAATAAGCACTTTCGAATCGTCTGACATTATCAAGAGAGAGAAAAAAATCTACTACTGGTTCAAACCCTACGCCGTTCCTGAGAAGAACCAGTAAGAAACTCAGGTGGACTTATTTTTTCAAAACAGTATAATAATACATCTTATTAAAATAACATGCATTAAAGAATGTATTACATAAAAAAAAAGATTATTATAGACATTTTTATAGAAGACAGAAATAAATAAAGGATCATAATATTAAACAAAAATAATTATTATTGTACAAGTTCACAACATTATTAAGTATCTATATCTATACTACTAGAGATGTAAAGGTCCTCTAGTTGTCAGAATAAAGAGATATTAAGATTTAGAGATGTAAAAGGTCTCTAATCGTCATGATTTTAACAATAATAGTTAAATAGAAAATTAACAATTTAGTGACAATCACAAAGCAACTATTCTTATTATTTAAAAGACAACAGCCAATACCTAACACTAGGTGAGTGTGTAGCCTACATGGTGAAGGATGCTATAACAGCTCAGGTGAACCAGCATACGCGGACCGTGTGCCGCGACTATGGACCGCCGCGGCTCATCTCGCCGGCTTGTTGGCGAGATGCGTACGTGTGCCGAACACTAGGTGAGTGTAGCCTACATGGTGAAGGATGCTATAACAGCTCAGGTGAACCAGCATACGCGGACCGAGTGCTAGCGCGACTATGGACCGCCGCGGCTCATCTCGCCGGCTTGTTGGCGAGATGCGTACGTGTGCCGAACACTAGGTGAGTGTAGCCTACATGGTGAAGGATGCTATAACAGCTCAGGTGAACCAGCAATGCGCGGACCGAACGCTAGGTGAGTGTAGCCTACATGGTGAAGGATGCTATAACAGCTCAGGTGAACCATACGCGGACCATGTGCTAGCGCGACTATGAACCGCCGCGGCTCATCTCGCCGGCTTGTTGGCGAGATGCGTACGTGTGCCGAACACTAGGTGAGTGTAGCCTACATGGTGAAGGATGCTATAACAGCTCAGGTGAACCAGCATACGCGGACCGAGTGCTAGCGCGACTATGGACCGCCGCGGCTCATCTCGCCGGCTTGTTGGCGAGATGCGTACGTGTCAAAGTCAAAGTCAAACTATTCTTTATTCAAGTAAGCTTATTAATAAGCACTTTCGAATCGTCTGACATTATCAAGAGAGAGAAAAAAATCTACTACTGGTTCAAACCCTACGCCGTTCCTGAGAAGAACCAGTAAGAAACTCAGGTGGACTTATTTTTTCAAAACAGTATAATAATACATCTTATTAAAATAACATGCATTAAAGAATGTATTACATAAAAAAAAAGATTATTATAGACATTTTTATAGAAGACAGAAATAAATAAAGGATCATAATATTAAACAAAAATAATTATTATTGTACAAGTTCACAACATTATTAAGTATCTATATCTATACTACTAGAGATGTAAAGGTCCTCTAGTTGTCAGAATATAGAGATATTAAGATTTAGAGATGTAAAAGGTCTCTAATCGTCATGATTTTAACAATAATAGTTAAATAGAAAATTAACAATTTAGTGACAATCACAAAGCAACTATTCTTATTATTTAAAAGACAACAGCCAATACCTAACACTAGGTGAGTGTGTAGCCTACATGGTGAAGGATGCTATAACAGCTCAGGTGAACCAGCATACGCGGACCGTGTGCCGCGACTATGGACCGCCGCGGCTCATCTCGCCGGCTTGTTGGCGAGATGCGTACGTGTGCCGAACACTAGGTGAGTGTAGCCTACATGGTGAAGGATGCTATAACAGCTCAGGTGAACCAGCATACGCGGACCGTGCGCTAGCGCGACTATGGACGGACTCCACGGCGCGGGAGCGTTGGTTGGCGAGATGCGTACGTGTGCCGAACACTAGGTGAGTGTAGCCTACATGGTGAAGGATGCTATAACAGCTCAGGTGAACCAGCATACGCGGACCGAGTGCTAGCGCGACTATGGACCGCCGCGGCTCATCTCGCCGGCTTGTTGGCGAGATGCGTACGTGTGCCGAACACTAGGTGAGTGTAGCCTACATGGTGAAGGATGCTATAACAGCTCAGGTGAACCAGCAATGCGCGGACCGAACGCTAGGTGAGTGTAGCCTACATGGTGAAGGATGCTATAACAGCTCAGGTGAACCATACGCGGACCATGTGCTAGCGCGACTATGAACCGCCGCGGCTCATCTCGCCGGCTTGTTGGCGAGATGCGTACGTGTGCCGAACACTAGGTGAGTGTAGCCTACATGGTGAAGGATGCTATAACAGCTCAGGTGAACCAGCATACGTGACCGTGTGTTAGCGCGACTATGGACGGTCATCTCGCCGGCTTGTTGGCGAGATGCGTACGTGTGCCGAACACTAGGTGAGTGTAGCCTACATGGTGAAGGATGCTATAACAGCTCAGGTGAACCAGCATACGCGACTATGGACGGCCGCGGCTCATCTCGCCGGCTTGTTGGCGAGATGCGTACGTGTCAAAGTCAAAGTCAAACTATTCTTTATTCAAGTAAGCTTATTAATAAGCACTTTCGAATCGTCTGACATTATCAAGAGAGAGAAAAAAATCTACTACTGGTTCAAACCCTACGCCGTTCCTGAGAAGAACCAGTAAGAAACTCAGGTGGACTTATTTTTTCAAAACAGTATAATAATACATCTTATTAAAATAACATGCATTAAAGAATGTATTACATAAAAAAAAAGATTATTATAGACATTTTTATAGAAGACAGAAATAAATAAAGGATCATAATATTAAACAAAAATAATTATTATTGTACAAGTTCACAACATTATTAAGTATCTATATCTATACTACTAGAGATGTAAAGGTCCTCTAGTTGTCAGAATAAAGAGATATTAAGATTTAGAGATGTAAAAGGTCTCTAATCGTCATGATTTTAACAATAATAGTTAAATAGAAAATTAACAATTTAGTGACAATCACAAAGCAACTATTCTTATTATTTAAAAGACAACAGCCAATACCTAACACTAGGTGAGTGTGTAGCCTACATGGTGAAGGATGCTATAACAGCTCAGGTGAACCAGCATACGCGGACCGTGTGCCGCGACTATGGACCGCCGCGGCTCATCTCGCCGGCTTGTTGGCGAGATGCGTACGTGTGCCGAACACTAGGTGAGTGTAGCCTACATGGTGAAGGATGCTATAACAGCTCAGGTGAACCAGCATACGCGGACCGTGCGCTAGCGCGACTATGGACGGACTCCACGGCGCGGGAGCGTTGGTTGGCGAGATGCGTACGTGTGCCGAACACTAGGTGAGTGTAGCCTACATGGTGAAGGATGCTATAACAGCTCAGGTGAACCAGCATACGCGGACCGAGTGCTAGCGCGACTATGGACCGCCGCGGCTCATCTCGCCGGCTTGTTGGCGAGATGCGTACGTGTGCCGAACACTAGGTGAGTGTAGCCTACATGGTGAAGGATGCTATAACAGCTCAGGTGAACCAGCAATGCGCGGACCGAACGCTAGGTGAGTGTAGCCTACATGGTGAAGGATGCTATAACAGCTCAGGTGAACCATACGCGGACCATGTGCTAGCGCGACTATGAACCGCCGCGGCTCATCTCGCCGGCTTGTTGGCGAGATGCGTACGTGTGCCGAACACTAGGTGAGTGTAGCCTACATGGTGAAGGATGCTATAACAGCTCAGGTGAACCAGCATACGTGACCGTGTGTTAGCGCGACTATGGACGGTCATCTCGCCGGCTTGTTGGCGAGATGCGTACGTGTGCCGAACACTAGGTGAGTGTAGCCTACATGGTGAAGGATGCTATAACAGCTCAGGTGAACCAGCATACGCGACTATGGACGGCCGCGGCTCATCTCGCCGGCTTGTTGGCGAGATGCGTACGTGTCAAAGTCAAAGTCAAACTATTCTTTATTCAAGTAAGCTTATTAATAAGCACTTTCGAATCGTCTGACATTATCAAGAGAGAGAAAAAAATCTACTACTGGTTCAAACCCTACGCCGTTCCTGAGAAGAACCAGTAAGAAACTCAGGTGGACTTATTTTTTCAAAACAGTATAATAATACATCTTATTAAAATAACATGTATTAAAGAATGTATTACATAAAAAAAAAGATTATTATAGACATTTTTATAGAAGACAGAAATAAATAAAGGATCATAATATTAAACAAAAATAATTATTATTGTACAAGTTCACAACATTATTAAGTATCTATATCTATACTACTAGAGATGTAAAGGTCCTCTAGTTGTCAGAATAAAGAGATATTAAGATTTAGAGATGTAAAAGGTCTCTAATCGTCATGATTTTAACAATAATAGTTAAATAGAAAATTAACAATTTAGTGACAATCACAAAGCAACTATTCTTATTATTTAAAAGACAACAGCCAATACCTAACACTAGGTGAGTGTGTAGCCTACATGGTGAAGGATGCTATAACAGCTCAGGTGAACCAGCATACGCGGACCGTGTGCCGCGACTATGGACCGCCGCGGCTCATCTCGCCGGCTTGTTGGCGAGATGCGTACGTGTGCCGAACACTAGGTGAGTGTAGCCTACATGGTGAAGGATGCTATAACAGCTCAGGTGAACCAGCATACGCGGACCGTGCGCTAGCGCGACTATGGACGGACTCCACGGCGCGGGAGCGTTGGTTGGCGAGATGCGTACGTGTGCCGAACACTAGGTGAGTGTAGCCTACATGGTGAAGGATGCTATAACAGCTCAGGTGAACCAGCATACGCGGACCGAGTGCTAGCGCGACTATGGACCGCCGCGGCTCATCTCGCCGGCTTGTTGGCGAGATGCGTACGTGTGCCGAACACTAGGTGAGTGTAGCCTACATGGTGAAGGATGCTATAACAGCTCAGGTGAACCAGCATACGCGGACCGAGTGCTAGCGCGACTATGGACCGCCGCGGCTCATCTCGCCGGCTTGTTGGCGAGATGCGTACGTGTGCCGAACACTAGGTGAGTGTAGCCTACATGGTGAAGGATGCTATAACAGCTCAGGTGAACCATACGCGGACCATGTGCTAGCGCGACTATGAACCGCCGCGGCTCATCTCGCCGGCTTGTTGGCGAGATGCGTACGTGTGCCGAACACTAGGTGAGTGTAGCCTACATGGTGAAGGATGCTATAACAGCTCAGGTGAACCAGCATACGTGACCGTGTGTTAGCGCGACTATGGACGGTCATCTCGCCGGCTTGTTGGCGAGATGCGTACGTGTGCCGAACACTAGGTGAGTGTAGCCTACATGGTGAAGGATGCTATAACAGCTCAGGTGAACCAGCATACGCGGCTATGGACGGCCGCGGCTCATCTCGCCGGCTTGTTGGCGAGATGCGTACGTGTGCCGAACACTAGGTGAGTGTAGCCTACATGGTGAAGGATGCTATAACAGCTCAGGTGAACCAGCATACGCGACTATGGACGGCCGCCGCTCATCTCGCCGGCTTGTTGGCGAGATGCGTACGTGTGCCGAACACTAGGTGAGTGTAGCCTACATGGTGAAGGATGCTATAACAGCTCAGGTGAACCAGCAATGCGCGGACCGAACGCTAGGTGAGTGTAGCCTACATGGTGAAGGATGCTATAACAGCTCAGGTGAACCAGCATACGCGACTATGGATGGCCGCGGCTCATCTCGCCGGCTTGTTGGCGAGATGCGTACGTGTGCCGAACACTAGGTGAGTGTAGCCTACATGGTGAAGGATGCTATAACAGCTCAGGTGAACCATACGCGGACCGAGTGCTAGCGCGACTATGGACCGCCGCGGCTATCCACGGCGGTAGATAGTTCCACGAGAGTTGAGGTCACGCACACATCAATATGTCATGTATTATCAAACCGGAATCAGAAAGGGATTTGAAAGTACTGTTGACACAACAAATGACATAACATTTACCAAGAAAAGAGTTGTTTATAGATGTAGTAAGTGATTAATTAATCTATTGTTTGTAATTATCTGCACTTAAACTATGAATAAACGTATATAACTATGAATATATCCTAGATTTACTTATACACTTTTGTGTCAACAGTACTTTCGAATCCCATTCTAATCGCGGTTTGATAATAAACACACCGGGAATTTGAAATTAGTGTTCGTTTTCGTACTGACTGCAAACCCAATTGTGACTGTAAGATTGACCAAAAATTTAGTTCAAGGGATTTGCTTCAATATTTTGACGCAAGTAATTCATTAATTCACTATTTTTTGCAATTAATACTTCATTTGGATGTGTGTGTAATCATTCACTTCAACTCTGAAATTACCTGTACCATTGGGTAGTGATAGGGTTTTTTTATCGGGAATTTCGTAGAGGGGAGAATGAGAGAATGCTCGTTTGGTCTAAATGCACCTTAACGTAAAACTCAAACATATAAAAATATTATAGATCCGGGTTAAACACGTATTTAAGTCGATGATGCTACCCGTTTAATTCGGGCTTTAATCGAGGGTGCTCCGGACGAGGACGGGGTAATGGGTCGAAACATACCATACGAGCAATCATCGACTTAAATACGTGAGTAACCCGGTTCGATAATATTCTAACTAACCTAACCTGTATTTAAGATTGGCACTTCTGACAGTTTCTGACATTGTACCGAGGATGCTAACGGCATTTCCTCGCTGTATCGCAAGACTGATGCTTTGTGCGAGGAAGTCGCCAGCTCTTTGGTCTTTAGTTACGCCAGACGTTTCGTGATTCCAGCAAACAATGTGCGTGCGATGGGGCATATGTTTAAAGTTGTTTGCGTAGTTACTACTCATCTCTTACGTTTTACCTAATCTCAGGTACTTCTTACCCCCTTATTCATAAACGTCTGCTAACTTAACAAGCCGCTAATAATTGTTTGTCCCTTTTGCTCTCATGGACACATTGTTAAGACCGAAAGGGACAAACAATTATTAGCGGCTTGTTAAGTTAACAAACGTTTATGAATAAGGGGGTTAGAATTTGCCAATAAAATAAAGGCATTTTTTTCCAGACTCATCCACTACCTGCGAAGCATGTCAGAGTGGTGCCACTCGTACATCACGGCGACACAGGAATCATCGACAAATGACAACACGAAGGTGCACGGCGCGTTCCACGCGATCTGCCACGCGATATTCTACCTTGTGGCCTTTAAGCACCACCATCTGTTCGCTAGCAAAGAGAGTAAGTGTTATTTTGTTAGTTTTCTGCCATTAGTTGTAATAACATAGTTTTGTAAATCGAACTATTACGGATATTTTAAAGATCAACATTTTTTTTAAAAACAAAGTCGCCATTTTTAAATACACATTGATTTAAATCTTGCCACCAAGCTTTTAACCATACTTTTCCATGTTAATGGAAAGAGTAGTAAAAAATATAATCGTAATTAGCATGCTTTTTGAATTACAATAGAATCTAATAAATTAAATTTAAATAAAGTCCGTGTCCATAACAACAGTTTAGCAAACTTGATGAAATATGAGCGTCCCACTTTGTCGCTTAACATAAGGGCGGACTTTGCTTGTACTTTTATACAAATGAAATGTCCAAGCGCCCTTTTGGAAAGCGACAAAATGGAACGTTTTTACTAAACTGCACACATGGCTATCAACAATGATATATTTTTTCATTATTTGGGGTTTAGTCGATTGCAGTTTATATTGTAAAACTATAATAATGTAACTCGAATAATAAAAAACACATTACTATACGTATCATAATTTTTGATTTTTAATTTTATGAGTAAAACCATCCCACTTTATCGCTTACCTAACTGATCAAATAAGTTTGTACCTTATTTCATTAATCCTGTGTCTGTGTTTGATAAGAATCCGTAATTGGAATTCAAAATTCTTTGTACTGTTTCTTAGCAACCACAGACAAGGGGTTAAGCGAGCAAGCGACAAAGTGGAACGTCTTGACTATACCGCTCCCAAATGTTCATATTGCGTTAATCTAGTGTATAACAATAGGGATCAGTGGCGGTTGTACCTTAAGTGCGCTCGTGCGCTGCACTACCATAAAATTTAAAAGAATCGTCATCGATATCATCAATAACCATTTTCAAATATGTTCCCATTTCGTCCATACACATTCCTACATTTTTATTATCACATTTAAAAATCTATGGAACCGTTCACTACGGCGAAGTCCTTTAAACTATTTTTTTCGCACGTACTAAAAGTCATCCGTGCGCTCGGCGGAGCGCACTCGCCATCAAGTCGAAATTCTATGGGAATCGCGTAAACACCTCTGGCGCGTGAGACGGAAGATGCTACGTACAAACTGTATGAAGAAAGGACTATGCGTCAAAATGGACCAAAATCCAACAGAGCTGGGAGTAGTGTCATTAAAAAGGTCTGCTTATGTACTTTATTTCATTCTATAGGTGCAAAGTTGAATTCCGTTGCATAATTTTGTATGAGTAAGGCGTTCTGCGGGTACTCTATAAGTAAATCACCGTCGTCCAGACATCATTTATCATAGTATTTACTCTGACTAAAATACAAATATCTCGGTTTTGCAATGGAATTGAACAAAGTGCCCATAGAATGAAATAAAATAAATGTAAATACCTATTTAATGACACCACTTTCAGCTCTGTTGGTTTTTGGTCCACTCTCCATACAAATCTGCCCATAGTCCTTTGCGAATTTGGAGCGCCGTCCCGACTGGGCGGTGCCGATGACTTCCGGAATTTCCCGACTAGACACGAGGCGGCGCGCATCGGCCGGCCGGAGCGCCGCGCAATATTACCCGACCAAGCGAAGTAATCGACAAAATGTATATCTTTTACTACTCTCAAAATGTGACTTGATTTAGTTGCGTAATATCTTTGCACTAGTTGTTTCTGTTTGTTATTTTATTACACGGAATTTATTAATTTTCTTATTAGCATAATTACAAAATTAAAACTGTAGGTAAAATAGGTAAATAAAATAATATTTTATGAAGTCAAAAGCTGTACCTATATGTGATAATAAATGTGCAAATTGCATTTTTTTATTATGACATTACTTTCCATACTAACTACATATAGGTATCTAGGTAGGTATTAAGTGCACCACCGGTTCTCGAAGTCAGCAGCCGCCACTGATAGGGATGATGACTGTAGTTAAAATAAATAATTTAACATTATGCACAATATAATACACGATGAAATTATTACTAATATGTAGATTGCAGTAATCTTTGTACAGAACTTTTATTTAATAAATTGAAAAGAACTTAAAAGAGTAGGTCATTTGGCAGTTCTCAAACGTGACGTCGCTTTTGAGTATTTTATATAAAATTCCATAGTGGTGATCGTTTTGACAATTTGAAAAAAGATGCTGATTTGACTTGCCAGTCATCATGCCTATTAACAATTTTTTTTTTCAGACGTAAACTTCGTAGAGTCCCTAAACCTGCCCCGCCTAGTCACATGCAACCTCAATCCTCTCCGCACCTGCCCCCCGCAAGTGACCCGCGGCTTCGCGTCCGTGACCCGCGCCCACCAAGTCGTCTACTGCGCAGCTATCGTTGAGAAGAACGCAAGAGCCACGCTACAACAGACGGACGTGCGGTTCGACAACTGGTTCCCTTATGACCCCTACACGCTGCCTATGTGAGTATAAAACAGTCAATTACTACCTGTCCCCCACAGTGACCCCCAGTAGTGACCCCCCGCCCTGCAAGTCGTGTACAAACAGCAACACACCTAACTGACCATTAAAGACAAAGCAGAGAGAAAATGAAAGAGATAAATATATTTATATTATGTCAACTTCAAATTAAATAATACACGGGAATGTTGATTGACGCAACTTGGTCGAATAATACAAATCGGGTTCCGAAATCATATGAGACTGGTATCACGACTTCTGCCGAACTCTGCTGACCAATGGAGCGGGCCTTGCTACGGTTAACCAATGATCGCTCGCGGTTTCTTCAGAAGGTGACATTACCATGGTTACGTAATAACAAAAACGTTTAACCAATGATTGATTTTCCGGAAGCTGACGTTACTATAGTTACGTTATATATAACATCCGCTTTAGTCCTGGAGACGTCAATCTAACTTCAGAGCCGGTAATTTGACTGCTAAGCTGCTATGTAGAAATTTTCGTTCATTTTCTTTTCAACGGCTGTCACTGTCAGATATTTTTTCAAAGTTAGAATTTCAGCCAGAAACTATTAAGTATCTCTATTAAACATTTGTATGGCTACTGACAGATTAAAGGTCGACTGTCCTATAAAGGTAGACTGTCCAACGTCTATCTACCCTATTTCCACAAAGGTTACATAAGTATTCAACTAACGTCAACTAAGAGATGTGACGAATGATAATAAAGCAGCAATAGCATTTGTCTCTGTCAATGGAAAAAAAAATTTAAAATTGCCCGATAACATGGCTATTTGTAAAAATATCTTGACTTGAAAAAATACCTCGCCTATTAATGTTAGATAAATCATGGCAAGCCGTGTGGTGACGGCAATAAGAATACAATTTGTCACCACCTCAACTCCTCCTGCGGGTGTCGTAAGAGTCGACTAAGGGATTGAAGTGTCACTGACCATTATTTGATCAAAGATTGATGATGGGCAGCAGCGTCATCACAGTGGACACATTACTGCGATCGCCAATCCGCTTGCCCAGCGTGGCGATTATGGGCATTTACCTCCTAATGCGTCTATACGCGTAGTTAATAGGAGAGGCCTACTTCCAGCAGTGGACTGTCATAGGCTGATGATGATGATAATGAAATCATGGCATCCGATTTGAAGAAAACATACTTTTTTTTATATGGTTTTTATTTTTTGTTACATTAATGAATAAATTCTTGTTGACCTCGTAAAAACATTAATAAATTACTAAACGGTTTCAGACAAATCTATGAAGAACTGTCGTTATCCAGTTTCCACTAGGAACAACGACATCTAGCGTCTAATAATGGCCGATAGCTAATTCTTAATTTTCGTAGACGAAGGAATCTTTATAATTATGTCAACTAGTTTTCAAATACTGAAATTTTGACGCAACAAAGATGACATATCATCGGGGACCATCGGAAATGTCGCGATCGTGCCTACTAACGAAAAATACCGAACTCATAATATTACACGACCAAATTGCATCCTTTGCCAAGTGGCTCAACATTCCTATGTAACTGACATGTGATTCTCTTTCATGCAATATTTCCAATTTCTGAAGTGTATACCTAGCTGTGTTGCTGTTTGTACAACGCAGCTATAGTTAAGAACGCATGGGCCACGCTACAGAAGAGAGACGTGCGGTTCGACAACGGTTCCCTTATGACCCCTACACGCTGCCTATGTGAGTATAAAACAGTCAATTACTACCTGACCCCCAGTAGTGACCGCCACCCATCAAGTAGTGTACTGCGCAGCTATAGTTGAGAACGCAAGAGCCACGCTACAGTAGACAAACGTTCGGTTCGACAACTGGTTCCCTTATGACCCCTACACGCTGCCTATGTGAGTATAAAACAGTCAATTACTACGTGACCCCACAGTGACCCCCAATAGTGACCGGCGCCCATCAAGTCGGTGTACTACGTTCTATAGTTGAGAACGCAAGGGCCACACTACAACAGACAGACGTGCGGTTCGACAACTGGTTCCCTTATGACCCCTACACGCTGCCAATGTGAGTATAAAACAGTCAATTACTACCTGACCCCACAGTGACCCCCAGTAGTGACCTCCGCCCATCAAGTCGTGTACTGCGCAGCTATAGTTGAGAACGCTAGGGCTACACTACAGAAGACAGACATGCGGTTCGACAACTGGTTCCCTTATGACCACGCTGCCAATGTGAGTATAAAACAGTCAATTACTACCTGACCCCCAGTAGTGACCGCCACCCATCAAGTAGTGTACTGCGCAGCTATAGTTGAGAACGTAAGGGCCACACTACAGCAGACAGACGTGAGGTTCGACAACTGGTTCCCTTATGACCCCTACACGCTGCCTATGTGAGTATAAAACAGTCAATTACTACCTGACCCCACAGTGACCCCCAGTAGTGACCCCCGCCCATCAAGTCGTGTACTGCGCAGCTATAATTGAGAACGCAAGATCCATACTACAGCAGACAAATGTGCGGTTCGACAACTGGTTTCCTTATGACCCCTACACGCTGCCAATGTGAGTACTAATACATGTTTGTTACTACCTACCCCCCACAGTGACCCCCAGTAGTGACCCCCGCCCACTTAGTCGTGTATTATCAAACCAGAATCAGAAAGGGATTCGAAAGCACTGTTGACACAACAAATGACACAATATTTATCAAGAAAAGAGTTGTTATGGATGTCCCGAGTAATTAATTAATCTATTGCATGTAAGTCTCTGAACTTAAACTACAAAAATATTGATGTAACTATGAATATATCCTAGATTGACTACACTGTCGTGTCAACAGTACTTTCAAATCCCGTTCTAATCGCGGTTTGATAATACTGCGCCGGTATCCTCGCCCTGCCTGTCATACTAAGTTTGAGCTATTGAAATTTAAGCCTAATTTGTTTGAAAATATAATCATTTTTCTTTTGTTATACATATTACATTTAAAAAAAAGAATGCTGAGTGTAACGTCAACCTAAGGCTTTTCATTCATTATTTGTCAAAAATCGAATATTTCCTTTATAAATCACGCTGGGCAGGACGAGGCTATAGTTGAAAAGAACGCCCACCAAGTAAACAAATAAGGCTGATCGATACACTTTTTTTATTCTACTCACGATTGGTATACATCCGAGGTAGTAGGTATATCGACGATATTGTAGTCCCATAAGAAAACTAATCATTTTATTAGCATTTCATTGATCTTTCACAGATCCGGCAAAATAATCTGGCCTCTCTGCGTCGAATACAAAGACTGGGGTAAAGATGGCGAAGACCAAACGCAATACTCTGGGATGAAGAGAAAACTAGAAGAAGATGACGACTTCCTGACTCCCAGCCCTTCGCAGAAACTAGCTAGCTCTCTGTCAAACTGCATATCGCCAGGGTTTAGGACTAGTGAAAGTGTTATGTGAATCATCAGGCCTACTATCGACTTTGAAATTCGTAAATTTCGAAGATTTCTCTCTGTTACTCCAATGAAGGTATAATTAGAGTGACAGAGATAAATTCTCGAAATTGGCGGTATTCGAAGTTCGAATTAGGGTCGCAGTTATAAATCTAATTTTATAATAGAGCAGTTTTTTTATGAAACTTAGTCCACTGCACATTATACACTGTGGGCCCCAAAGACGGGAAAGATTTTAAGGGTTTTTCCCAATTATATGTCAGATAAACTTTTATCGATTCAGTTTCGATGAGAAATGATGATTTTATAGACAAAATTGTATCTTAACTCGTGCATAAAATCTTTCAATGTACACTGCTTTTTAATTTTGACATACCTAATGTCTGATATGAAAATTGAAAACATATGAGAATAAGAACTGAAACCTCTACTTAAAATAAGGGTTCCTTTTGTACCTTTATGGTAAGAAACCCTGAAATAAGCAGAAATCAAATTAAACTTTGTAACTTTAATAACCATGGTATTCATACCATCATTCGTTAAATCTAAATAAAATGTTTTTTCGGCTTTTGATAGTTTTGATAACGTCGTTGCGCCTGTAAAATCCGCTATGTGATTGATTTATGACTTTGAAATAGTAACCTAGCAACTATACACAAAAGGTATTAATTTAATTAATAAAAATCCATTACATGTTGGTTTTTGCAGGCCCAACGACGATAAGTGTTTTTTTTACTGGCGCTCACAGTGTATTGTATTGGACTAGGTTTACTATAGGTATCCTGACAAAAAGTCAGTCTAACACGCGTGTTAAGTAACCTAAAAATCTGTTTTAAATGTAGCCTTATCTAACTACCAGTGTTTCTACATACGACAATATGTATATCCGTGATTTATAACCAGTGAAAACGTCGAATTTCCACTATTTCGTAATATTAGTATTTGTGAATGAATCCAGGCAATTAATTATATTATATGAAAGATACCTACAAAAGGTCACTTGTCACTTTTCATTAATTATTTTCAACAATCTAATATGAATAAGACTTTTTTACATTTAACCGATGTTCACTAAACAAGTTTTGTTTTTATTGAAAGTACCCGATTTACGTTACTATAGCTAAAACGTAAAATGATTGTTTTATTTTTTAAAGCGTCTCAGGAATAATACTTATTCAAATAGTTTTCTTTTATTTTTATTTTTCTGCTTATGGAATATTCTCCATATGTTTTATTAGCGCAAATAAAATATATTTAAGTAGGTCATTATATTGATAAGTATCCAAAGTATATGGACTATTTTTTTTTTAATTTAATAATCTTTCAAGGGTCCGTTTCTCGAAAGCTTGTAACTTGTAATACAAGTGGAAGTTTCTTTTTAACGCTATTAATTAGATAAGGACTTCCGCTTGTATTTCAAGTTACAAACGTTCGAGACATAGGCCCCAGGTTGTAAAATTCTCATAGTTGGAAATTAACATACAATGTGCTTATTCAAGTATAGTATGTTTACCCCCGCCTATTCTAAGCACATTTTTGTTACTATGTTTGAGATGTTTACAGGAAAAAACTTCATCATTTTTGACAACAAAATGCCACCTTATAATACAGATTATTAACCTTTTATTTATTTTTTTCGGCTGATAACACATCTACATATGAATTAAAATGACTATGTTAAAAGAACAAATCTATACCCGCGATATTGATGACCGAAAGGGGGTTAGTGAATACCCTTTCCCATTGTATCATGGAAACGTCCGAATTGTTGCGTACCTGATGGTACCATTTTCCTGTGAACATCACACGGCGGTGTCCGTATCCGTATGAATTAAATAATTTAAATCGTATTATTCGTATTACGAAACTGAATGGGGTCAAATGATTTACAATTGTATATTGCTAAATGTAGAGAGACATGAGTTTTATAGATTAACTGAAAACAATATCATACAAGACATAAAGCTTCTAACGTGCAACGGCCATAAAATATATCGGAACGGCCACGGCGCTAAAAATTATCTGACCACGCCATGACCAATTGACTAGTTTTGCAGAAAGCGACCAACCACAATGTTATGTCAATCTAACTTTAAGCTTTAGGCACTGGTCTCACCGCGAGCTACTAAGCTATGAACTACGGGCTATAAACACGAACAAAACACGTGTTTATACCCGGTAGTTCATAGCTTAGTAGCTCGCGGTGAGACCAGTGCCTTAACATATTGAGTTTGGTTGCTTTCTGCATTGTCAAAAAATTGAAGTTAGTCGTTTTCTGCATAACTATGGTCAATTGACCATAGTGTGAGCACACTAGCAGCTCCGATTTATCTGAAGACGACTGTGATCCGATATTTTATGAGTACTTGATTATTATTTTATTTTGACCATGGATATGGACACCTGTATTGAAATTATTTTTATAGAAGTAAAAAATGTTGTTAATCTAATAAGACTTGTAGTTTTTTACCAGTGGTCAATTCTGCCAAACTGATGTGAAAATGTGCGAAAGTAAACAAATATAAAATTATTGAACTTTCAAATGTTTGTAACGAAGCCTAGTAAGTTATTTAGTTTTAATTGGCATAATAAATGTATTTATTACAACAAGGAGTTTCAATGAAAACCAAATATAGGAGTTAATTTTATATTGAACATTCAACACAAAAACACGAACACGTAAGGCTAAAACCCTAGCAAACTAACTATAAACTTAATACAAAAATATTAATATCAGACTTCACTTAATGTCACAATATGGAGAAACTATGGGTATATTTCGAACGTCTTTAACATAAATTGATTATTGTGACCCCAGACTAAGTTAGATCATTTTTAACTCTGATCTCTAATGCGTTATCGATACAGTTTAAGATCATAACTGAGAAAATAACGTGTTAGATTCGTAATCGGCTGTCAAAGGGGAGAATTCGGCATCGACTTGCGGAATTCACGCAATTTAGTTAGATGGTGCGAAATTTATTATTAATATATGTAGTACAATATTTATGTGGTATAATACAGTACAGTTATAATTCTTATTACCGGCAACAATTTATTAGGTAATAATTATTAGTAATAAATTTAGGGGTAATCTTTTTTTATCAAGGATATGTCAAATGTGTATGACAAGACAATGCCTTCAGTTCATAAATCTCGTAAACAATATTTGAAGTGGTACTTATCGTAAGTTACCCACAAGATAGCAAAGTGTTGTTACATTATCGTACGTATAGTGATATTAGAAAAAAATAATGTGTGCTGCTTCAATGACATTTTTATCGATCTCGGTCTCCGCTAGCTTGGGCCACCTTGATTTAATTTTACAAAAATTCAAAACACTACATATTTGTTAGTTAATATAACAGCACAATTTCGAATGTTTAAATTACTTAACAGAGTAAACGAGTGCTGTATGTAATTGTATTTTTTTTAACACTTTCGCAACCAGGGTCCCGTTTTATAAAGTTACAAGATACAGGTTACAAGTGTACAGGTTACAGGAACCTGTAATGCACTATGAACTATTACAGGTGTTTTATAAATACACACAAAAATTTACAATTGTAATGAACCATGGTAAATCTCGATTACAAGTAACATCTACAGGCGTGACGGACATCACTAATTAAAAATAAAAACTGACATAAATAATCGTATCCACAGATTATATATGTTTATTTTGATGGAAAATCAGCCCTTCTACCGCGAAATTCAAAATTTGTAAATTTCGATGATTTTTCGCCGTAACTCCAACAAAGGCTTCATTAAAGTGACAGAGACAAATCCTCGAAATTAGCGAAAATAAAACGATGAGAGAGATGTTCTAAATTGCTGAAACAGTCTCGGTCAACGCTATGGTGTACAGTCAAGGGAATATATATAATAATGTATACAACTTTAGACCTTATGCTCCAGACATAAGTAAAAAAGTGTAGTCATAGTCAGCGGCCCTACCGCAAACTCAGAAATCCGCAAATTTCGATTATTTTTCTCTTTCACTCTAATATCGCCTTGTTAGAAGTGACAAAGACAAATCGTCGTTTGCGGTTTTCGGAGTTCGTGGTTGTTGGCCAAAACTATGAAGAATCTCTCAGAAATCGAATAATTTCAACAGTATTACGAGCAAACGTCTGTAGCACACGAAATAACTGGAAAAATTGCACTTGTAGTTGCGGTTACAGGACTCAAGACGTACGTCAGTTTTTGTTACAAGTCTACCACAGCTACACTTGTTATTTACAATATTTTTATAAAACACTTGTTCGATTACGAGTTTAAAACTATTAAACTCCTGTATTTTTGTCTATGGCTGAGCTACAGGCACTTGTACCTGTAACTTGTAAAATGGTAACATAGTACTTTAATAAACGCAAATTGTAATAAACGGGGCAAGTGTTGCCAGTAAACGCCTGTAAAATTGTAACTTGTAACTTTATAAGACGGGACCCAGGCTTTTCGAACAATACCCCAGAAACCGACAGTACTCGCTAGTCGGGCAACGTGGCGTATGCGAATGCTTGCTCAACTGTCGGGTTCTTTGGCATCGCGTGTAGGTTTATACCTAGAGCTTGCTCGACTACTGGGTACGCCGGCATCTTAGTAAAGTTTACGAGTGCCCGATTGTCGGGTACGCGGTATCGAATGTGTTCATTTCATTTATAATATCACGAAAACTGATCTACAATATTTGTTTCTATATTCTGAATAAAGTTCATAGCCATTAAAACCACTCACGGCTACACTATTTTTCATATATAAATCGACAAAACATCTACAGTACAATGAACACATGACAGTACCAAACACGAAAGGAAGCGCTTTTAACGATTGCATGGGGATCCAATTTTTGGCGAGATTCCATAGTATTATATACTTTTAATTCTCAAAATAGGTGAAAAGGTTATATTTACAGCTGATGGTGAGTACATACAACCTCGTTTATAAACAGCTGTACAACATTCAACAGGAATCTCGCAAGCACATACTACTTAGTGCGAAAAAATATTAAATGGAAAGCCATTATTTTGTGAAAAACACTACCTAATACTGAATAACTTAATTGTTAAAACATCACGAATAAATTAAGAGATTAACATTTTTGGGTTTCATTTCACGAGACTAATGCCGGAACGGACTCATTAATGGCTCCGTTTAACTTACACCGCTGGTGTAACTTACAGCCGTCATCTGCATACTAGCACTTGGCCAGCGATGAACGTGAAACGGAGCCATTAATGAGTCCGTTCCGCAGTGGAAGGCGGGCATAAGGCCCTGTTTCGCCATCCTCTATTAAAATATATCGGTCAGATAAATGTTTTTTATTTTATATGCCTGGTGGAAGAATAATTAGATAAATAATTTTATCTGAAGGATTTATTTCTTTTTGGATTGTGGAACAAGCCGTAAGTTGCAATTTTATAAAGGTGCATTCAGACCAAACGAGCATTCGATATTCTATCCCCCGCTCTACGAAATCAACGAATAATGTTTTGTGTAACGATCGAATTTCGTAGAGTGGGGGGGATAGGATAGCGAATGCTCGTTTGGTCTGAATGCACCTTAATGAAACCGGTATCATTAGTATCATTACCAAGAACCTCTATGTTGCCAATAGAAGGTAAATATTATGCTGCCCTGAAACTTTATGTCAAAAGTTAAGTACAATGGTAAAATTATTAACAACTACGATATTTCGATATTCGAATTGTTACTTGGACATTCCTATGTCGAATAATGCAGCCTTACTATTTTTACTTTAGCACTAGTAAATTAACACAAACAAGATATCCAACACGACATAAGTGCATTATGAAAATCGGTGTGAAGGCGTTGATTACATTGAAACTTGCGTAAATATTGCTTTGCGGATAAAAAGAGCTCATTCGACATGAACAGCGATATCACTAATTTTGTTCTATCGCTATATAGCTGAACGTGTCGAATAGAGGCCAGTAAACATGGCAGTGAACAAACTATCTATAGGTATCATTATTAAAACATTTCTTCTAATTAATAACGAGGGATGATATTATGATTATTATGAAGCACGTATTACTTTCATGTTTGTGACAATGAAAGTAGGGTCAGTATTATATTCACTGATCCTTGTAAAATGTGTATTTCAATTTACTTTTTGTTACGAATGTCGTATAAAATTACGGAACGTGAACGTTATGTACAGTCGACGTCAAATATATCATTACGGTTTAGACCTCAAAATTTCATGTGCACGACCTTAATGTTAAGGCAATTAAGTCGTAAGTCTTTGACTTATATTGCACCAAAAATTATAAATTATTATATTTGCAAAAAAATTGCCTAAACGTAAGTTATAAATGAAATAGAAACATACCGAATCGATAAACTAGAAAGAAGATATTTTCAGAGATTCAGTACTTCTTAAAATAATTTTCTTGTGCGCAGCTTGTGGCCAACTTATGCTTTATCGCCTCGGTCGACTTCGGTGGATCTGGGTATGTAGGCATTTTTTTTTATTCTGTTTCTTTTCATAATTTTTGAATTTATGGGTAAATGTTAAGTTATTTCTACTCAGAATCACGAGCTCTATAGATTCCAAAAGGAAAAAAATGTTCCATATATTTTAATCATTCCAAAATTTACAGATACTTTCCGGATTTCCTCCTTTGTTACGTCCATACGAGTGTGTAGAAAATGGTATTATAAACCATGGGACACTTTTCCCATTAGGATCGAAAGAGATCGTGATTCTGAGTGGAAATAATCCAAAATGTACATACCTATAAATTAGGGGAAAATAAAAAGAAATGCTCAATTGGGGCTAATGGTAATACGTGCTTCTAAATGTCCCTCCCTCATACATAAATAAAACATAAAATTATCTTTTCCTATGATAAGGATGGCGCCTCCTAAACGACGTGTTCTTCTGCGGCTGATGCTGCCTCGTTTGGTACTGCTTGATGACGGGAGCTTCGTTGGCAGCCAGCTTGTTGATCACGAAGTCATCACCGGCCTTCATGTTCTCCATCATTTTCAGTTTGGCCTCGATGGACTGGATGGCGGTTTTCTTGCTGAGTTTGAGCTCTGGCTTAGCGCCGGCGAGGGCGGGTATGCCCAGTTCGGGTTTCGGGCGTTCTTGCTCCTCCTGTAACGTCAAAATATATATAGGCACTTAAAATTACAATATACAGGGCGTCCCAAAGTTATGGGACATGAAGGGGAAGTACCTTAACTATTGTAGATAGTGTATTTTGCTGAAAGAAGAGTTTGTTATTTTTAAAATTTTGTAATACTGCATCTAACCTACTTTAATGTCCCATAACTTTGGGACGCCCTATATAGCCAAAATTACAATAAAAGACAATTTTTTTTACGAGGAAATAATTATCAGATTTTCACACAATTCTAATTTTGACATGTGAGCCCAGCTGGACAAAGAAGTGGCTATTATGTAGCAGTTAATCGTGTGTTTTTAATTAAAATTAATAAATTGTATATTCTAATTCCAACGTACTAATAGGACTGGAAGTTTCTAGGATGCACACAAATGAAAACATCTTACACATCAAAGTCGCCACTTAAGAATCGTAAATTCTAGATTTATTATCTAAGTAACAAGTCCTTATTCAATTCGACAACATCCAAAATAATGGACACGGTCTTTGACTCCCTTTTGGTATTTTTTGAACCAGTATTATTAAGACTAAATATTGAGTACCAAGGAGGCTCGAACACAGGACCACCCCCTATTTCTGTCGAATTAAGGCACTGGTGTCACCGCGAGCTACTAAGCTATGAACTGTCGCCTAGAAACACTAACAAAATATACGCACTCCCGTGTAAATAAAAAAGACACGGCGATACTCGCCCAGCTATCAGCTATCACTGCCGAGCGAGTATCGCCGTGTCTCTTTTAATTACACAGGAGTGCTTCATGCCCATAGTTCATAGCTTAGTAGCTCTCGGTGAGACCAGTGCCCAAGACTCAAAGAAAAAGATAGCAACATTTTTAAAATCTCACCGCAGAGTTCTTAGCGAACTTGACACAAATCTTCTTACAGCCAAGCAGCTGTCCGTTGAGCGAGTTCATCGCCAAGATGGCGTCCTGGCGGCGTTGGTACGTGACGAAGGCGAAGCCCCGCGACTGCCCCGCCGCCGGCCCGCTGCGGTGGAACAGCATGTCGAACTTCTCGATAGTGCCATACACGCGGACCATTTTCAGTAGTTGGTACCGGTAATGAGAAATGTCAGGAGTTATATAAATGCAGGAGATAATTTTATTAAGTTTAGCTTTTTGACATATGTGCAGCAAAGAAAATAAATAATTTAATAGCTTCGTAAGGCATTGGTCTCACCGCGAGCTACTAAGCTATGAAATATGGGCTATAAACACGAACAAAAGATACGCACTCCCGTGTAAATAAAAGAGACACGGCGATACTCGCCCAGCTATCACCGGGCTCGTGGTGAGACCAGTGCCTAAGGTCCATCCATACAAGAGCAATATTCAAAATTTGCCATTGCCATTTTTACCTACTCGGCAGGCAAGAAAGTTGATTTTAATTGTATTAAATTTATCATTTAAAGCATTTAGTGAATGACATACAGTATATACAAATATGTTTAAAATGTTTACAAGACAAAACAAATGCAACTCTGTTCTAATTTAATAGAATTTAAACTTGTTTAATGTGAATAAGTAAGTAGTACAGATAGGACCATGAGCCTTATGAGGACAGTTAAATCACAAGGTCAAATGCAGAATAGATTGGAAATAACTCCACCAGCAAAAGCATGGTTCATAATTTTCATAAATATATGAATCTGGAATCAGGTAATTTGCAACAAAGTAGTTTGGTTTTTGAGAATAATAGTCCGCTATAGGCTGATGTTATTCTATGAAACTGCAATTAAAAAAAGACCCTGAATACTATGAGGGTAAATCCACAAGACTAATAACAGTTACCAATTGAGGAGTGTCTTTTCAAAAGGACTTATTTCCACTTTCAATTTTTTTTTAATAATGAATGTAGTTTTGCTAAAAGTAGAGAAATACATATATGTTTTGAATTTCAAGTTCTAATAAGCCTCTTATTGTCCTCCAAAATGTTAAAATAAAAAAGTCCGTGTCAAAAGGGCCTATTTCTCCCTTATACTAAGAAAATGAATACAAGCTTTTAGAAGTGTATAATAACTTATTATTAAGTACTTTTTGTAGAAATGAAGGATTTGTAAAATTTCCTTGAAAAACAGCTTGTGTATTATTGGATAAGCTCACAAGGCCAGAACAAAACGGCTTAATTCTAAACGTTTCGCATCAAAAGGGCTTAATTCTGAAAATGTATGGTATATTAACTTAATAATTAAGTTGATAAAGCAATATATTTAGTGTCATAACATTTATATCAACTAACTTAGGTACTATATCAAAAACACAAAAAGAATATCGAAATGAAAACTGTGGATTTATGTTTTTCTCAGTTTCCCAAAAAAAGTTACAACTAGAAATAAGCCCTTTTGAAAAGACACTCCTCAATTCTTTTGTGTATTTTTAAATTAATTAATCATAGTTGTTTTTCATTTCCATATGTCTCGTCTAGCCCTATAGGTAGATAAATTTACTTAATTAATATATGAACATAGAAAAGAATGATGTTACAGTCTTGTGGATTTACTCATTTACTAAGTCTTTTGCATGTTGCAAAAGCAATTAAGTAGATTTAATAGTCCATATGTTTGTATATCTAATGTTGTATATTAACCCTCTGCGACTGACGTTACGTCTATCAGACACCTGTATTTTGCAATAACGCCACTACGATGTTGACAACAAGATTCAATAATTTCACGTCACGTGACCACGTCAGTGGCAGAGGGTTAAAAATACAGACATATGGAGACTTATCTTTAACATATATAATAAGAAAAAAAAATTGGTTCAAACCAATTTTTTTATTATTGAAGTGTTTACTTTACACGGTTCGTGGCCTGCAGACAATGTCGGGATGAATGAAAGTTAATTAATAGACGCAAGTTTATCCATTTTCATAGTGTACTTGTTATAATCTAGTAACTATGGTAAACTATTACTTAATTAGAAATATGAAATTAGGTCAGCTATAAATCTACGAAAGAAATTTGAAAAATACTATAATTTTCACCATTGAATCAGGCTTTAAGAAAAACATCACACTAAAAATTACTCATGTCTGCTATAAAGAAATGTTTTCTAATAATTATACTTGTAACAGAATGAGCAAAAAACGGAAATAAGCATATTTTAATTTAACAAAATAAAATAACATACTCATTAACCCTAGTGTCTAAGTTTCCAATCCACAGCCTCTTCTCGCAAAGATCTTTGGGCTGCATCGGCTCCAAATGTAAAGGCACCTGGAAAAGAAATCTAGAAATCAGAATCAATGATATTCTAAACTCATGAGTATGTTTTGCTCATACGACCCCTTGGGAGATAAATGACGGAATTTTATTTAGCAAGTACTTAAATCTATTTGTTTCATTCTTTCAAGCAAGACATTGTGTAAGAAACGCAAAAAAATACAATAATATTTAATTTTGTAATGAACTCCATTTGTCAAAGGTACAAACTTACACTTGCTTCATCCATTATAATTACTATTGCTTATAGAACTTTGAACTGTTAAATATCACTGCTATAATTGGTACATTCTACGAACCAATCTCTCGACACAACACAATATATTGATTTTTATTCACACAGAACGCTAAGCAAAGCCATACATGGCCACAAAATACTTGAGATGACAGATGACAGTGACACTAGACAAGCAGTTTTTTGTCGTTTCAGTTAAATTCTGGTTTATTTGCCAAATCCATCGATTTAAAATATCACATAATCAAGTAAAAACTGAACCGATTGTCTATGCTCACAAAATTTGGTAATTTATTTCACTCATTTCATTCATTCATTCAAATTTGACACTGACAGGTGATGAAGTGACAACGATTCATCTTAATCATCTTCAATTTGTGTGTTGTTGGAGAAATTATCATCGTTGTTCAGTTTTTCGTAATATATTGTAATAAAAATTCCTGGGATTTGTAAAACACTTCCAATTGGTATAACACCAGGCACACGTTCACTATTGTATTTCGTAAGATGACAGTCCCTCCAACCATGAAGAAGATAAACAAGAAAATTCCTGGACTTTTACCGCCACCGCCTAAGACGGAAATTGATGGTAAAATAACTGATTTATCTTCCAAAACAGTTGCTGAACTTCGAGAATTGAGGGACAGGCAATTGAAGCTCTTAAATAACAAGCCCTTTATCAGTAAACTGGCCGACAAAGGGGCTAAAATTCAAGCTCTACATGATAGAATTGTTAAAGAGTTAAACGCAAAGGAAGATGAAGAGCAGGCTTGTCGACTACTAGACAACTTAACGCTTAATTCTGTGAGCAAACATACAGTTCAGGAACTCGAATGGCAGGGAAAAACTCGTAACTCTGATACTTACTTAGATTCAGATGATGATAGTGAACCCGAAGATGTATTGCAAATTTTAAGTCAAAGCACAGCACACGAAAAAACTGTTAAAGTATTACCACCTGAAAAACCTCTACTGACACCTGAAGAAATAGCTAAATTGGAGGAACTTCCACATATAAAGTATTTAGTTGAGAAGACTGAAAGCAATCCCAAGCCAAAATCTACAGGAAACTTTAAACCATATAAAACTACAAAGTCTGATGTGCATAATCCAGAAAAAGAAGTGCTTAGGAAAAAGCATAAACACTGGGAAGTTACAGCGGCAACCCCACCTCCTAGTATCCATGGACCAGCTAAAGTTTTAAGTTTAGAAGAATCTTTGAAATTACAGAAAGACTACAATTTTCATTTGAAGGAGGTTGAAGCACAACATGCTGCGGAGAAGCTGTTGGAGAGAACTGGTATTAAAATGCCTGCTTTGCCAAGAGATGTGACGTCTTTTGGACAGTACAGAGATGCTGGGGACTCGAATGAGTCGGATATGGAGGGGAGTGACAAAGAGGTGGTTGACGAGGAACCGGATAGAGGAGGGGTTGTTTTTACAGTTGCTAAAGATTAGTAATCATATGAAATTAGAATGAATTAGATTTGACACACAATACGGACATGGCTGTTCATAATATATGTATAAATCAATGTCAACAATAATCAAACACTAAAAATAAAAAGACACATAATATTTGCGCCCCAAACTACATTTCATGCTTTGTGAGTGCTATAAATATAAACAATCAGACATAATGTTACTATTACTTGGCATGTCTAGCACAATATTCCAAAAGGTGTCACATGCCGTCTTTAGTGGTCAAAGAGTTAATTCTACAGTACATTCTAAATAAGCAAGTGCCTTTACCATCTTTTATGAAACTAGAAATTATTTATATCACATTTGAACATAATATATTAAAGTAGTGTTAACTATCTCAAACAAGTACAGTGAGAAAATGTTTCAATAAACTGCACCTATTAATATATTATTTTCTACCTGAAACTGTTTTTGTAATTGAGAATGCTGACTAATTAATTTATGCATGCCCTAAACATATTTTAAAATGTTGTTTTGAGATGTTCATAAATAAACTAAGCTAGAACCATATTGAATAATAAAAGTAAAGTATGATTTGGTCTTCCACAAAATCGTAAATATTCGATCATCTGTCTGTGTCATTTCGACAAAGACATCATTGGTGTGACAAAGACAAATGTGAAAAAAATTACGAGTTGCAATATGGGTGAATCAACTTTTTCTCTCTGTTATTACCATGGTTACGGTCGACTGAGTTACGCTGGTTTTATGCATAATTATGCTACTTAAACTATGTAAACATATGCACTATTCCTTAATGAGTCATCTACAAACATGGACTATATGCATGTATTCATACATTAAGTAGCATAATTTTGCATAAAACCAGCGAGACTCGGGCGACCATAACCATGAAAATAATAGACAGAAAAAAGTTGATTCACCCATGTACGCCTCATAGGACCTCATAAAATATGAACTATCCACACCTTGTGTAGGAAAAGGCGGCAAATTAAGATTTTCTATGAACGATCAATAATTCTCCGCGCCTACATTTATTTAAATTTGCCGCCTATTTCTACTGACAAGCTGGTTGGACAGATTAAAATATATGTGTTTTTATAGTTTGCAGTGAACTTAAAAGTTTGGTGAATACATAACTTTTTCATCACACTTGCTGTCTAAGCGCGCCATTGCTTGCATGCATAGCTGGAGTAATAGAAAAGTGAAATTCCCTAGGGAGTAATAGAAATGTCAGTACGTCATTTAATAACATATTGTCATAAAACTTATTTTATTATCGGCAAGTGTGATGAAAAACATGCATCAAGGGAGGTAAGTACAGAATACAGAATTACTAACGAGAGTGTTAGAAGCCCGACGCCGTAGGCGGGGGCTTTTAATGACTCGAGTTAGTATTCCGCTTACCGACAATGTACTATTGACATTAACAATTACTTTGAGATTTAATTTAATAGCAATCAGCATGTAATGTTGATATAATGTCATACCTATTTTATTAAAGTTTTAGTAAAAAACTTTTTTTTCATTGTTCTGTACCTAATGGTCCCAATCCCGTGTCCTACTCGTTTACTCAAATAACAATAATCAATCATCATTCTTGGAGTAGGTATTTCGGCGACGTAATTTAGCTACTTAATTACGATGAAAAGCTATTTATTGAATAGAAACCTTTCTTTTCAGTGTGATCCTAAATATGTAGGTAATTTCTACTTAATTTATATTTACACAATATGCAAAACGCACTCGACGTACAGTCGCAGTCAGATATAATAATATCTGAGCGGGCAGGATGCTCAAAAACATCTGAGCAAAGCAGCGGCCCTACCGCGAATTTTCTGTCACTCCAACGAAGGCGTATAGAGTGAGAGACATATCCTCGAAATTTGCTGATTTCGAAGTTCGCGGTAGGGCCGTTATTGTCATGGTGTTAAGCTTAAGAGTTCATGCTCAGATGTTTTAGAGCACCTTCGCTGCTCCGATATATCTGATTGCGACTGTACTATTTTCTTCCAAAGGGAATGAACCGATCAGAGTTTCAACAACAACAGTCGCACCACAACACAAACAAAACGAAACGTCATTACGTCACGTCACGTCACGTCAGTCGATCGAATCCACCCGCGAGAGTCGCACGCGCATACGCCGATACACGACGCTCGCGCTGTAAACACCGCTAAACGTTTCGTTTCGTTACACAATAAATAATTAGAACGATGCCTGTTTCACCGATTGTGGGAATCGATGACGACCAACGCTTCGCCTTGATGAAGGTAAGAATTTGATATTATCAATAGTTATCATTATCTTGTGTAGTTTTAGATAATTAAAATAAATGGGTCTAGCGTTACCAAACACACGAATAGATTCGATGTTTATAACGGTAAATTAGCATAATTACGTACAGCAAACTCAATAGATACATCATTATATACATACCTACGCTTATAAATCTTATAATAATTAACTATTTCCTATGTCATTTATGCCATTATATTAAACTAATTTACTAAGTGACGCGATGTGCTTTAAAAGTATCGAAAACATCGAAAATAAGTTATTACTTATTTTTATTATTAAATTACCGGAGTTATACCTCTAGGGTTGTGCCTATAGGAGCATTACTTATGATGTTGCACAGTCGCCATAAGTTCAAAATGTATAGGTACTGCATTTGTGTAAATAGTAAATAATAACATAAGTGCACCTTCACAAAATCTACATATGTCTTTGAGTATTACACATACTCATTACATGAGTTGTCTGCCCATAGAAAAATTTAAATTGCCGGTTTTCTTACTGACAGGGATTGTTGGACCGAGAAATATTTTTCTTGAGTTTTTTTTCTTATCTTTACCGTCTGTCTTATGTGTGATCGAAAAGTTATGTTTCGTTCGACGACATATCTTGGTCCAACTTGTGCCTCAAAACCCTTGGAGCGCTCAAGTTTCAAATTTTGAACTCGCTGGTTCGCTAGCTCGGGGGTGCGCCAAAGTATTTATAAAATTGCAACTTAGATTATTGAAACTCCGAAAATTTTTCTTATACAATTTAACTTCATAATGATCGGTATTTAGAATAATCTTTGTTCATAATCATCATCACATAGAATTATTTATGTTCATAATATTGTTTTTCATACATATTTTTAGTACTAACTTTTATGTTTATATAATTTTTCACTATACTTATTTTATGCTATATATTCTAATGTTATAGGTATTTATTTTTATCTGTACTGGTTTTATGTATGAATTATTTTTGTTTAATTAAATATAAATCGTACTATTACTGTAAACTAGCTACCTGCACAAATCAGGTTGTGGCAGAGTAGGTACTGTACTAAACGGGTTCCCTCTAAACTTTTTTATCCGAAACGCTTAGGACATAACAGACTTGGTATAATCTATTTTGGCATCAACTTAATGAGACAGAAACATCACTTGGCTTAAATAACAATATTTCGAATATTATTTTATCCGAAACTATCTTGGCATATCATTAATTACGCCGAGTGTTATAAGACAAAAATTAGATTTGCATTTTTTTTGGGCATGTAGCCACATGTTCGAAACTTGCCTTTTTCGTCAGGCAGAATTTGCTGTGAGGGCGAAAATTTCTGCAGTGAGCGAGCGAAGCGAGCGAACAAAACCTTCCGGGGCAGATCCGACCCGGATAGGTTAGGTTAGAAGACTAAGGCGGGAGCTTTGCTCCCGCCTTAGTCTTCGAGGTTATTTTTTTTTTAGCAACCTAGAAAGTACTCAAGCTCAGTAACACAGTAAGTAACCTATAGAATATTACTACTACCTCGATTATATTGAGAGGTTGTAATTATTCCTTCTCTGTTATGCTAAAACAAACTATGCCGATACTTTTTATGCACATCCAGATTATGCCTCATCATAAATAGGAGCATCGAAATTATGCTCGAATAATAAATCTGCCACAAAGAAATATGCTAAAGTTGAGTATGTAACAACAGTTTCTGCACAAAGCCCATTATGACTACATAGTTTATGTTATTCATAAAAGAATTATACCACAACAGAGTGAACCTAATGGGAAAATGTTTATAAATAAACAATTTATTTCAAATAACTTTATGAGTATAGATTAATCTACTTGACGACTTTAGGAGGATAAAATTTCGAAATAAAAATCGTTATGAACATTGTAGGTAGAAGTATAATTTTTAGTAATAAAAAAAGTATGAGAAAAAATTTTCGGAGTAATGATGATTATGAGTAAAAAACGGTATTAGTAAAAATATTCGAAGAAAAAATTGTATAAGTGCCAATATGGACCCCTAGCTCGGTGGTTCAAGTTTTTTAAAAAGTACTAAAACGAGATGTTAACGCGAGAGTTAAACAATCACTTGATTTGTTTTACACAAATAACTATAATCGTAAGCATTACGATCATGAATCTGCATAAAGTATTAAGTAGGTACCTAGTTACCTACCTATTTAAATTAGCATAGCTGCATAGGATACCTTAAGTACCCATGTGATTACTAGGTTTATATCTAACTACCTAGGTACCTATCTACTTAAATACTTAGCATTAGGTCCGGCAATTTCTCATCGTAAGGTGGGATGATTCTAGTGATCATTGTCTCGATTATACAATGTCGACGTCGACAGTGAATAATTTAAAATTTAATTCTCAACAATGACATGATGCCAACACGAACTATTGATTTTAAGTGCATGTACCTAATTTGTTATTTGCGAATGAGAATGCACATAGCGCTTTTACAATATCTATAAGCGCAAGCGGATATTAGTAATAGTAATAGATAAAAAACGTGCAAAATAAAAAAGTAGGTATGTCACCTACTATTTAGGTCAGTCTTTGAAAAATAAACATGTAAAAACAGTTACAGATTTCATTTTTCATTTTGTGAAAAACCAAGAAGCACCTAGTTTAATTTACTAAAGTGTTGAAGCTATTCATGTGCCTCAATTATCGCACTACAGAATACCATTGTTCATTAAAACCACACATTTCATACTATGGTTGCACCTTTCTGGCCTAATCGTTCTCTAAAATATTGTATGGGAAGTTTCATAACTCATATATGTAGGTACAATCAGCAGTAAGAATACAATTCCACCATCCCAACTCTTCTCGTGGGTTTCGTAAGAGTCAACTAAGCAATTGAAGTGTCACTGGCAGACTGTGTTATTGATGATGGGTAGCAGCGTCATCATAAATAAATAAATATCTTGGGACATCTTACACAAATCAACCTAGTCCCACGGTAAGCTCAATTAAGGCTTGTGATGTGGGTACCAGGCGACGATATATATAATAGATAGATACATATAGATACTTAAATACATAGACAACCATGACCAAGGAACAAATATTCATGATAAATAAATACACAAATAATGCCCTCGCCGGGATTCGAACCCGGAACCTCCAGCTTCGTAGGCAGGGTCACTACCAACTAGGCTACGGAGGCTGATCATACGATCGCTAATCCGCTTGCCTATCATTGCGATTATGGGCATGTTCTCCTAATGCGTCTATACTCTACATATAAGTCTATACGCAATTACGCATAGATATAATTGTAGAGGCCTATGTCCATTAGATAAAATAGAATATGGAAGTCCTATGCCAAATAGTATGATCCATGTACATATATACTCCATAATGAACCATATTGCTTTTCGTTATGTTACATACTATATACTTACTGTGTAGTGCATAAATAGATATTAAATGCAGCTAATAAGTCCAGCAGTGGACTTATGAGCTGTATGAGCTGATGATGATGATGTCAAATAGTCCAAGAATAGAAGGAAACAGGAGTCTTTCAATACTTAAAAGAGTGTAAACAAATCGCATACGGGTTCAAGTTCAAACAACTGTTAAGTTGGGAAGGTGTAATTCAGTAAACAGTGTTGTTTACTTAGACACGCGGTGGCAACACTGGCAACGGTGGCAGTGTTGCAACTGCAACTGCATCCTTGCTCGCAGCCTCGGCAGGTGGCTGACCCCCATCACTGATGAAAGTCGTAAAACTCATAACCAATAACGTAGAAACGTCTAAATTGCGACCAAAAAGATTTGATAATAAAATATCATGAAACAAGTCTCATAACACAAGACTTTATTTCATTGTATAGGTGGAAAGTTGAATTCCATTGGATAATTTTATATAAGTTAAGGCGTTCTGCCAGACGCCAATCATTATTGTATTTACTATGAGTAAAATATATCTCAGTTTTGCAATGGAATAAACATGGCACCCATAGAATGAAATCAAATTTTGAATACCTACTTAATGAGTTTAATGACACAACTTTCAGCTTTGTTGGTTTTTGGTACACTTTCCATACAACGTTGCCCATGGAACCTATAGTCCATTAAATAACAGGCAATCACTGAAGGATACAAATAAAACCGGCCAAGAGCATGTCGGGCCATGCTCAGTATAGCTCAGTATTATGTTCGAAAAAGTTTTATTTTAAAGTACTCTATAAGCCCACTATTCATGATTTTTTTCATATTTTTCGGACCTAAGGATCAAAAGTTAGAGGGGGAGAACACAATTTTTTTTCTTCTGGAGCGATTATCTCCGAAAATATTGACCGTAGAAAATGTAATTTTCTACGGTCAATATTTTTATATTTTGTAATGTAATTCGGTTACAAAAATAATTTCTTTTAAGACCTTTGTTTTTTTATAGGTCTCTTAAGAGACCTATTATATATACCCCACACTATAGGATTACATCAAATAATAAAAATCATACCCAGTTGGGCAGGTACCCGAAAAAAAAATTGTACTTTTTATTGTACCACTTTGTTGGCATGATTAATATCCTATACCTGTACCAAATTGCAGATTTCTAGTATTAACGGCCACTGAGCTATACTGCGGACAGACGGACATGGCGAAACTATAAGGGTTTTTGCCATTTTGGCTACGGAACCCTAAAAATGTATGCAACAGAATGTTGAATTATTCTTGGTGCCGAATTAACTGCCGTGGCGTTATAAAGTTGATTGCAGGCGTTGCGTCGGTTACTTTCCAACGCATTCTCTCCCCCGCTTTGCGTATTCTCTTCAAAGTGAAACACTTGCAACAACAAGAAAGTACCCATGCACACTTTTGGTCGTACTCGTATTTTCTTAAATGAATATAAAAATGTAGTAAGTAGGTATGTGATGTTGATGTACCTTTGTGTCTATTTTTGTCAGGATTAAAAAAAATCGATAATAAACATTAGTACATTGTGCATCAAGGGAGGTAAGTGCGGAATTACTAATGAGAGTGTTAGAAGCCCAACGCCGTAGGCGGCGGGCTTTTAATGACTCGAGTTAGTATTCCGCTCACCAACCGTGATGGATACAATTTTTTTTCATCACACTTATTATTCTATGACGTACTGACATTTGTATTACTCCCCTGGGAATTTCAATTTTCTATTACTTCCGCTAGGCATGCAAGCAATGGCGCGCTTAAACAGCAAGTGTGATTAAAAAACAAAAATTCGGGAGACTTTGTCATCATAAAAGGTTTATTGGGGTGCCTGTCGTGTCGCATAACGTAGATTGTCCTAAAATTTTTTGGCCGAGAATGTATGGCATAATGTTACATGGCATACTACTTGTTTAGCCTACTTAATTTTGCGCATACACGTTTAAAATACCTACACCATATTTATTCTAATATTGATTACTCGAATGTTGAATGACCTAAAGCATAATAATCCTAATGTTCATTGTAATAAATATTGTTTTCCCTACTACTCGAACTGTCAATTTTCACTGCGCCTACTTTTATCATGTCCGAAATTTCATTCAAAAAGGCATTTTAATAACAACATGCTCAAGTAATAAACCAGGGTAAAACCGACGTGGATTGGTTAGGTTTCGAAACTAGGGCGGAGTGAATGGCGTAGTCTTTAAATACTTAAGTATTTTTAATCAATTGTTTACACATCCTCATACTTACAAAGCCAAAAAAAGGGGGGAAGGGGGGGGCGAAGCCCCCCACTAGGGGGGCTTCGCCTTAACCTGGATAGGTTCGTTAGGTACCTTTTATCCCTTAGAGCGGAAATAGAAGCCCCGCGCAGCGGGGCTTCGTCGACCGGTTCCCAGGTCAAAATTTGCTCACTTAAATTCTTTGGACAACAGGGCGAATTATTTAGTAATAGTTAAGTATAAGGAATAAAAAAATATTTTTAAAGCTAGTTAAAGGTAGGTAATCACTATTAGTACATTAAATAGTAGGAACATCACCATTATGCACAATAATTTTTCGATACATATACATTAGACACGAAAATCATTAGGACAAACAATATTTAGGAACAACCACGTTAGGATTAACAATTTCGGCATAGCAAAAATATGCGCAACAATGTTTATGCCATTCATTTTTCGGCGTAAAGTTGTTATGCGACAAATTTTTCGAAATAAAAACATTATGCCACCCGATATAGACCCGGTTTATTGCCTTTCGTTAAAGTACGTGCTGTAGGTACAATGCATATATTATTATGCATCCGTTTTATACAAAAGAGAGCTACGTACTGAAGTAGGTATGCACTTGTGCAGGTGTTGTAAACCACGCCGGTGCATAGAATTGCAGTGGTAGTTACGTCACGAACATTGTGACATCACGGCATCACTGATGCGTGGAGACTGCTGCACGCGTGACATAATATTATCATAATATCCGGAATATCTTAAAACTCACGCAACTTATTTGGAAAGCGATCTCATTTTGTTTAAAATAAGTACTTGAATGAGAACGCTAGACTATCGTTGAGAATGGCGTCCTGTTATTGTCCTGCAGTGGACGGAAAAAGGCTGAAAAAGAAGTATTTGGTTAAAATGGCTGGGTTTTTTTCAAATTAGTTACGTACGAAATATAATTTGCTTTACGGTAAAGGAAAAGCATCGTGAGGAAACCTGCATACATCTGTGAAGAAATTTAAGGGTGTATGAAGTTCCCAACAAGTTGTATTAGGCCCGATTCGAGGAACGCGCAAATTAGGCGTATTTGATGTAGAGTTACGGAAAATGGCCAGAATACAATACAATATTTAAAAAAAGTAGCTACCAGAGTAGTAGAGACCAGAATTGGGCAAAAAGTAATGCGATTACTCCTTCAGATTCATTTTATGTAACATGAAATATACAGAAGTAAAATTAAAACATACTTTGTCTGCGACTTAGCACGGTTCATTCATGGTACGGCTTCAGACCTTAAAAAACATTATTTTGATACTGAAAAATTACATACTTTCTCGGGATAGTCTTAAGAAAATTCTGCGGTGACAACACGGTCAACCTGCAGTCCTGCACTAACAGCCTTTTACCTATAAAAATGGGTGAATCAACTTTTTTCTGTCTATTATTACCATAGTGACGGTCGCCTGAGTCACGCTGGTTTTATGCATAATTATGCTACTTAAACTATGCATACGTGCACTTTTCTGGTGTTAATCAACCCTTTCCTTGATGGGCCATCTACAAACATGGATTATATGCATGTTTGCATAAATTAAGTAGCATAATTTTGTATAAAACTTGCGTTACTCAGGCGACCGTAACCATAGACCATATTATTTCTATTTGTTATTGGAATAACAGATATAAAAAAGTTGATCCTTCCAAATAACAGCAATTTAACAAAAACTTTCACTATAAAAAGAGAAGATGCACCAATTGCAAAACGCTGCCTTTATCGATGTTTACGAGATTTTTCATTGCCACCGTACGCTTGCAACACCCACCAAGGTTTACCCGCGGTTTGCGTAACACCATTCATCATCTTAGCCTCAAGTCGCAAAAATGTAGTATAGGTAGCAACTCCAAGATTTTACTTAATTGTTAAGTCAAAATCTTAAATATACAGGATGGAAATGAGTATACCGACAAAGTTGGAAGAGTATATTCTTGACCACATTTTGAAAATATAATGTGATGATGAACGAGGTGATGGATGAATGAACTTTTCTGGACACGGCATTTTCAGAGATAATATCTTCTAATGAAATTCTTACACTATGATTTTCACCTTGACATGCCCATTGATTGACGTTAGAGAAAATGAGGAAAAAGTTAGAGATTTTTTTTTTTCAAAACGTCAAAAGGGGGCTAGCTTGGGGCTAAGCTGGAGTGGCCGAGTGGTTTAGGCATCAGCCCCAAAAGCCGACGACATCAAATCCCACCTCCGGTGTTGGTAAACTCGGTATTTTTTCTCTCGTATACAGGGTGCTCGCGAGCATTCCAAAAGATTTTAACTAAGAATTTACTCATTCTAGACATCAAAATCAACAAAAATTATTATGAGACCTAATGTCAAATACCACCAAAAAAAAACCCTTTTTTTAATTTTGTAAATACTTTTTAACATTTCCATTAGTTTTTATCATAACAACAATTTCTTAAAATTATTTATTTTAATTATTTTTTAGGGACAGGTTATTTCGTCAAGTCTATTCTTATTTGTTGATTGCCAGGCAAAAAGTGTGGTAATATTACACCACATTGTGCTAGCATTGTAATCAAAAAGAAGTTTTATGACGAGTTACAAAAAACTTATTTCGAAAAAAGGTTGATTATCTCTGAAACCAATCCGAATCCAGGAAATTTTATATAACATTAAAGACTCTAAATATGGTCAGGAATTCAGCATTAAAATCTCGCGAGCATGACATCTAATATTTATAATTTATTTTATATTTAATAAATTACTTAATTACTGTTCATAGGTATCTTTGAATGCTAAACTACTACTGTGTAATGATGATTTTGATGTGTAATGTTCTGATCTGAATGAGACAGTGATTTTGTTGTACACATGTTTACACAAATGATTAGGCAGCTTTTTTATGTCTAACGGAATGAGATGGGTCATCACAATAGTGTGTCATGGTCTCGGCAGGAGTGAGGATGACCGGCACATGATTAAATAATACTAAGTGCTTGTGGACAAACATGCATATTTCATAGGTATAAAGCACGGGAAATGGCAATAAACTTCAGAAACGTAGCACAAGGGTACAAGATTTGTCTGCCCCCATTCCATAGATTGCCCTTAAAGATTATTTTTGGGTAATAATGCTCTGTGACTATTTATATCCACCATTGCCCCATAGAATCAACCCGTATGCTAAAATCGATTTAACATAGACACATTAACATGAAAATAATAGTATGCCGATACGAGTAGTAAGAGGCTATCCCTGACCTGTGGTTTTATACAACATTTCAAGATACATGTGACACCGAAAATTCGTGAGATTTGACGGAAACCTTTGTAATAATGATTTATTTTTTTTATTACAATTGTTGCATAGTGGAAGTAAATATATATCCATAATTTGTGTGGTAAAAATTTAGGTAAGTACAGTCAAGTGTAAAAATATCTATACACTTTTTTACTTATGTCTTGAGCATTAGGTCTAAAATTGTATATATATTTTTGCCCCTGACTGTACTTTATTTATTTATCCCAGGAGGAAACAGTTAAAACAGTTTTCCTCTTTTACGGGTGTATCCAGCCATCCGAATGTCCTCTAACAGCCACAATGGTTAAAGAGCTAAGCAAATTTACTAAATACATAGTTATGTGGTCAATTACCGATCCTAACCTGTGCGTCATATTTAGGATGTGGTAGATGCGTGGTGCAATAAACTTGCAATTATCAAAATCCAATGCCAAAAGCATTGATAGCAATTGATTGATAATGAATTAATGAATACTTAAATGCAATATCTTTCGCACGGCATTAGTATTTCTAGGTCATATCTACACATCAATTAGGTAGGTTTACGTCTCTGGCCAGGTTTACCCAAAGCTATGAGCTGTAGGTACAGTCGAGGAATTTAATTTCCTACCCATTTCGTACCTTGTCACAGTGACAATCAATATGAAAGCTGCTAGGACTGTCATATTATAGCATAGCTACAGCTACTATGACAAGGTGTACGAAATGGGTAGGAAATTTAATTCCTCGACCGTGTCTAACCCGTAGTAACGTACGCGGAATTAAATTTGAGCAGATTTTGAACAAGTAAAAATAAAAAAGAAAAATAAATTGAAATTATATTTCAATGCTTAATCAATTTGTATTCATTTGCGCATTGTATTGTAGCTTATGTAAATGTCATATTAGATGGCACACCGCTTGAGTAGCGTGCATACTGTGCGCGTTTCCAGCAGTGTGCCATCTAATATGACATTTACATAAGGTACAACGCTCACGCCACGCACTCGCGCACGCCACGCACACGCGCACGTGCTGCACACGCATTTGGTGCGAGGGTCTCCCCAAATCAACTGTACTGTAACTAGGTGACTCTTATAATCGTCGGAATTCGTTGATTTCGTAGAGTGGGAGATAGAATGAGCGAATGCTCGTTTGGTCTAAATGCACCTTAATAAACGAGTACATAGTCGTTTATTAAGTTCTCTCTCTCTCGAATCACGTTTTGTGTCACGAACGAATTTCGTAGTGGGGGGATAGAATGAGCGAATGCTAGTTTGGTCTAAATGCACCTTTAGTTGTCGAATTCTAAGAATGAACATTAAGTCTATCGGAAAAGTGGTGAGTTTTACCCTCATATTAATAAGAGTTAATCAATAACTGTCAAAAGTTCGTTCTTACGTTCGATCGGACTATTGTGTGGAATATAAAATAAGTTAACAGTCGTTACTGTTCACTAGGGTTGCCAACTTTTTTCAAAGGAAATATAGTATTTTTCAAATTTTCTTCTAAAAAGATATAGTATACCTAAAAAAAAAATAGTACACTAGAGAAAAAGGTTAAAACGCATGCAAAGTTTGTTTAACTACACTTTTTTAAAGAAGTGTCTAGTTGGTTACCGGTTATTAGAGTTTCATACTTTTAACTTATGCTTCACTTATTCTTCAGAGCAACCAACTCCAACACATGCATAATAAGATTGGAGATAAAGAAAATGTATGAAATATACTATGGGAAAGGCAGTAATGAATAAAACCTCATTTTAAACTATAATATACATATACACCATTTATTGCTAGATCACAACTTTCACGGAATGCATCACTAGTATCATCACTATCACGTCCGTCGGTTCCGTAATCCATTTTTAATAATGTCACGGTGCCAAACAACGATCAAAATAGCAAATCGAAATTTGTAAACAATAAACAAATAACAGCTCAAATTAGTTGGCGCCAAAGTCGCTCGCTAACTATACCGTTGACAATTGACACTGACACTGACACTTAATGAGTCTTGGCCAAATTTGACTCACATTGACAGTGACAGCGGCAGATGACATCTGACATTGACGTCTAGGTCTGGAATCACGTTCGGAAACTTACATAATGTATTCGAGTGCAAATTGTATTGCAAAATTTGTGACGCACAGACACGAGAAGCATATTATTTTTTTACCAGTACAAAGCATAAGGACCCCTCAAAATATAGTATTTTTGCGTACTATATATTTTTCCAACAGTATATAGTACGGAGGGCTGAAATATAGTACAATACTATATTATATAGTACGGTTGGCAACCCTACTGTTCACGGCACCAACTCAGGGCAAGACGACTCAGTAGGTAATTGCTGTACGAAAAAACCAACAACATACTCATAGACGACCTTACTTGTCAGACTACGGAACTAGGGAATTATTTACTTACCTGTGTCTTATCATCACCCGAGACCTTTTAAGTCCTTGTTAAATTAGAACAAAGCTAGAATTCTCAGCCGCGTTTCCTATGGCATGTTTACAAACCCGTATATAGAGCATGCTAAGTTTATGAGGAAAAACAAGGGAACTTCGTTTAACGCAGAATAGGCACGGTGACTGGCAAGTCAAATCAGCATCTTTTTTCGAACTGTCAAAACGATCACCACTACGGAATTTTATATGAAATACACAAAAGTGACGTCACGTTTGTGTACTGCCAAATTACCTATTCTTTTAAGTTCTTTTCAATTTATTAAATAGAAGTTCTGTACAAAAATTACTGCAATCTGCATCTTAGTAATAATTTTTTCGTGTATTATGTCGTGCATAATGTTAAATAATTTATTTTAACTACAGTCGTCATCCCTATTGGATTGACATCTTAGGTAAGCAGCACGCTTCCACCCTGGGCAATTTATTTATTATATTATTTTCAGTAATATGGATAATGAGCATATAGGGGGGTTACACAATATTCACTGTACAAAGTACACATTCTGGGCTCATTCCTTCTTCAAAATCAACCATACATATAAAATCACCAGGCCTGCTACCGCGGACACCGAAGTTCGTAAATTTCGGAGATTTATCTCTGTCACTCCAACGAAGGCGTCATTAGTGACAGAGAAAAATCCCCAAAATTTGCGAACTTCGATGTTCGCGGTAGAAGGCCAGTTCCATAATAATTGGCTTTCTAATCTCGGAGTTTGTGTAGAACACGTTTGTTAGTCCCATAGTAAAAATGTATCCCTTCCACCTACTGCTACGGATTCTACGGATCAACCCTCTTAATTTTGCATGAACCTGTATAGAAGCTTGATTTCCTGTTCTGGTTCAAAATGAAGTACCTGGGTATTTTAATGTAGTAAGTAGTTTATAATTAGTTACTTTGTAAATAATATATCACAACTGTATCAAAAATAATTATAATATCAACATAATTTTTATCTACACATCAAAGATAATTAACAATCATAATTGATTCGTTATTATCAAGGGTCTTCATTCATATCGTCAGATTATGAGAACGTCAAAAACAGGGGGTCTGCCGCGACCTACTAACACGATTCAGTTTAGGACGTAATCTGAATCGCGATGTGTCAGTTCCATAATAACTGTCAAAAACTGACAAGCCGAACCCAAATTGAATGGCATTAAGAGATCATGGTAGCCCCCAGGCCCCATACCCCCATAGTCACGTTTAGACATACTGGACATACACCGGGTATGTCCAGTACCTATATACAGCATATTCATTTTTAGTTGTCTTATTCGGTAAACAATTTTCGGACCGCCAAATACACTTTTTTGCTCTAATTCTGCCAATGTTTGACTACTTACTTACACCGAGATACTTACCTGACTCCGTATTTTAGTCGGAGGTTATTTTTCTCATAGAATGCTTTAATTATTTCTAATTGAGGAAATGGTAGTTTAAGACAGAAAACGTGTACTTTTAGGTTAGAAAGTTGTTTACTAGATAAGACAACTAAGGATGAATGGGCTATAGTTTTCGTGGTTAAATATCTGTCGTGTTGCTCGTCCCTGACCACATAATATTAAAGCTATCATAACATAATTATGATCCCCACAAATGTGTCAAAGTCGCGATAATGCACATCTATTTGGACACGAAAACATGCAATTATTGTTTTAATTTGATCTTCTCAGTGGCTAACGCCAGTTTCCTGATGTTACACAAACAGCCAGCGGACGCTTCCTGAAGAATCGGGTCCTTGGAGCCGATGGTTTCCAGGAGGAATTGGACCACTCCCGCCTAGAATTAAACAAATAATAGATTAGAATAAAGGTTTCTGATTCGTTAAGAGAAAGGTCCTACGAAGAAATAAACATGGAAGCTGCACGCCATACTAAATGGCCTTTCAAAACGGTCCAGAAATTTCGTTCACAAATGTCACCTCTTTATGGCACTGGTCTCACCGCGAGCTACTAAACAATGAACTATGGGCTATAAACACAAGCAAAAGATATCTTTTGTTCGTGTTTATAGCCGATAGTTCATAGCTTAGTAGCTCGCGGTGAGACCAGTGCCTAATACATGACGCCTCTTCAATTATGGCTACGAAATCAAAGTGTAAAAGTTCGTTCCATAAAAAAAGTAACATGTCTGCGTCTGCATCGATTCATGGTTAAAATTGCGAGGAAAATAGGTTTTCCATGAATTAAAAAAATCTAGTTGCATCTTGTAGGTGTTCCAATAGGTATATTGTGAGTAAAGAGTACCTATTGGCAAGAATATAATTTTATTTCCCTAGCACAAGACGAACTGTTATAGTTGTGTAAGAGTTCTTACAAAACAACAGACCATGACTGATACCCGTGATGAATTTTAATAGTGGAAGGTACTCGCAGACCTTGCTTTTATGGTGGCCCTTACGTTCGTCGTTCGTTACACCAAGTTACGCGTACAAAATACATAAACATGAGCAACATACAGTTATACATCCGTATTGAGATTTGAAGAAATAATTAATGGATAGCTGGAGTTTTTCGTCATCAGCTTATCTCAGTCCACTGCTGGGCAAAGGCATCCCCTATTACCTATGCGTATGCATTTTTTTTATAATAACTAACGTGATACTGAAACATATTAAAATATTATCGAAACCGGGTTACTCAAGTATTTAAGTCGATGATTGCTCGATATGTTTCGACCCATTAAGAGGGTCCTAGTCTGGAGCACCCTTGGCCAAAGCCCGACGGCTAATATTTTAATATATGCATTCTTTTACTTGATTTGTTGTTTAAACTTAAAAATAACAAACCGGTTTAATTCTTGCGAACATGTAATACAACCGCTACTTAAAATTTTTTACTTCCTCCGACTACGACATAGTCGACATAACAGGTTACAAAAGGTACCTAATTAAAGTACATTTAACTTTGAGATCTCACTCTGATATTACTTAAAATATCTTACCTACTTATGCTACTGACTGAGATAGGATTAGATAAAATATATGGAGGAAGTAAGGTAGGTACCCAAGGGGGATGTTGTACCTATGCATAATGTACAGATAAATTCACTAAAGCTGGCACGAATGGAATGAATGAATTGAATGACATCTATCATTGTGTGTATGCGGCCGTCCTGTAACAACCTGCATCTACTATCATATTGACATCCACACATAGATACTTTCTGTCATTTTCTCAATCAATTCGTGCCAGCTTTCGTGAATTTACCTGTAGTTGCAGATTCCTAAGAATGAACTTTTGACAGTTAATAAATGAGCCTTATATAAATGACATTAAGACTATTAGAAAACTGGTGAGTCTTACCCTCATATTATAATAATGAGGATTAATCTATAACTGTCAAAAGTTCATTCTTAGAGATCGGCTATAGTTATTAACTTCAACTGATACTGTTTAAAATAATATACGTAATATCTATGAAGACATGTCTAAAATTCGGTGGAAATCGACCTCCGCTACCTAACTCATTGTATAACTACTGGATCAACCGGTCGCCTATAAATATGGCATCACACCCGATCGCATTTACAACTTGTAGCCATGCAACCTTCGTATAACATTTTAGTGAGTAAAATACGACAAAAATATGTAGTAACATGGGTGTAATAGAGACCTTACCTTATTTAAAAACAGATACTACAAAATGACGTCCCAGCGACATACGCCAAAGCGCCGCATTCACGATACATAATAAAGGTGCATGCAGACCAAAAGAGCATTCACTGTTCTATCCCCCGCTCTACTAAATCAACCAATCACGTTTTGTGTAACGATCGAATTTCGTAGAGTGGGGGGTTAGAATAGTGAATATTCGTTTGGCCTGAATGCACCTTGACTAGAAAAAACTTACGTGGCTGCTCCGCTATTTTTTTACGACTGTTATAAAAGTCTTATCTGATGACGTATGTAGCAACAGTCATCGATTCCTAATGCAGAACAAAAAGAAAAAGTACAGATGATGAAACCCAGGCTTCTCTGAAGCCATCCAATTTACCAGCTGGCATGTACCAGTGATACTCCTCGCTTGACAACTTACCGAATTCCCAATGCCTCTATATCCTTGTCTTAAACTCGTAGCTGCTACGGGTTAGTTAAATCGATAATGAAGTAAAAATATCGTACAGCATGCATAGACACGCAGTTGATAGAGAAGAAGGACAGATGATACAGCGCGAGCGCAGTCGCGCGGTGCACGTTAGGGTCCCGTGACGTCATCCAGTTCACCAGTGGCGTGATGGCTCCCCGCTTGTTGAACTCCTGCCGGTTCTGCGCCCAGTCGCAGCAGTACGCGATGGCCACGCCCAGGCTGGCTCGGAGGTGGTCGTCAGTTGTCGTCACTGAAACAAAACACGACTGGGCACTGCGAAATGCGAAATTCGCGGATTCTTCTCCGTTACTCTAATGACACCTTCGTTGGAGTGACAGAGACAAATCCCCGAAATTTACGAACTTCGGTGTTTGCGGTAGCAGGCCTGACCAAGAGAGGGACAGGCACTAAACATGAAATCTTAAAGATAGGGGCAACGTATACAAAATCAGGGCCCTCAAAATTACGTCGTCACCTATTGGAGAAGTTAATGGCTTGTTTAAACATGCCCGAACAAAATATATCTGTTAGATTGTTAGCTTTCCTTTTCGTTTATGTGCTTGTGGAAAAGGATAGTGATATTTTTATCTGATGAATATCTTCATACGGAGATTCTGAAACTCGAAAAAAAATTGATTGTACGTTGCCAGTCTCTTCTTGAAAAAGATTTTATGTGTACCTTGCCTGCCTCTGTCCGGATGTCCTAAGAACCCTCTCTCCTATTATACGGCCGTGTTTTAGAAAAGCGGCACTTGAAATAGTGCTGGCTATAACCTGAAGCAGTTTCGAAAAGGACTCGTTAAAATTTAATAATTTCACTTGGTTCCGTAATATATGAAAGATTTCAACATTTTTAAGAGGGTGACCCCTATGGGTCATTGTCATTCTGTATAAATAACTGACAATACAACAAGTTTGTTTTGACTTCAGTATTGTAAAAAAAATGAGAAGCTGGTTTGTCAGTCAATCATGATAAGTCAAGGCAGTGTTCAGTTTAGGTAGCTATATTTTGTATTTTGATCTCTTACCTACAACTAAGTATACCTCTTTTTATCCAATATTTACAGGACTGGCATTAGTATTTAGCAAGCGGTTACTATTCTAGTTTAGGTATACCTAGAGAACCTAGTTTCTTACTTGTTTTATTTTTACAAGCCAGACGGCTGGTTTATATATCGCGTAGTCTGCGAATTTCACGCAAAAGAGTAGTCCTTTTTTTATTAAATTAGTTCTCTTAAAATTTCCATGATTACTCCGACTCTGCCACTAACAACCGGAGTACCACAGCCAGCTCCGTAGGTCAACCGGATTCTATAGTATAGGTATTGGCCTACTACCGCGAAAATCCTCCTCTGAATTTTCCTCTGTCAAAACGAAGACGTCATTAGAGTGAGAGAGACAAATCCTCGAAATTACGAATTTCGCGGTAGGGCCGCTGGTACTCACCTAATTTAGACAGTTTCGCTACCACACCATGGTCAGATATAACAGCCAGATTCTCGTTATCCTTCGCAATAGTGGCGATGGCAGCACAGACTGCCGACAACACGTGGCGGTCATCCGAATCTAGCAGGTCCACTGTTAGTTCCAAAGCTCCCACGAAAGACCTGTCGAAAATGTTGGATACTAGATATAGAAAATACAATTGTAGCTAAAACGTCCGTGTTCACTCGTGATAAGCGGTCATTATTTGCCGTGTGTGGTGACGGCAGTAAGAATACATTTGTCACCACCCCAACTCCTCCTGCGGGTGTCGTAAGACTCGTAAGAGTCGACTAAGGGATTGAAGTGTCACTGACCAATTTAAAAGATTGATGATGGGCAGCAGCGTCATCATAGTGGACACATTACTGCGATCGTCAATCCGCTTGCCCAGCGTGGCGATTATGGGCATTTTCCTCCTGATGCGTCTATACGCCTAGTTAATAGGCCTACGTCCAGCAGTGGACTAAAATAGGCTGATGATGATGAAGCGGTCATTAATTAGGCAGATAAGATTCATTGTACCTATTGTATCGAACAAAGCTAATAAGAACGGGGGTCCCATGCCATCCCATGGAACCTAACTCAACTGTCCTTGTTCCTTTTGCTCGTATATTATACCTATCTGCAGTGCATTGGCAACGGTAGATGCATACCATGGCTCATATATTATTTCTACTTCTTTGAGATTTAATCGGGATGCCGTCAGTCTATTAAAATAAGTTTCGTTTGATACTATGACGCACCTACATGCGTGCCTTGCTTGCTATGCGCCTTTAGTTTTCTATCCGGCTCGCTCGCACCAATACGCGAGTACAAGCGGAATGGATAGAAAATAAACGCGCGTTAATAACGTAGCGGCACCTCATGGTACGGCTACTGGTAGGACGTGAACTGAGAGACGCGACGGCCGCAATAACCGCTGCTTTCTGGGCATTTGTTATTTGAGAAACCTCGACACAGATGATAAGTACCTGACCATCTCCCCAGAATCCGCCGCATTCTGCACACACGGGCTCAAAGCGAGCGCCGCATTAGTCTGCACCCTGGGGGAGTCGTTTTTCAGCAGCGACCACACCAGCCGCACGCCGTCGAGCTCGTCTATCTCCAGCATGCAGCTGGGTTCCTTCGCGCATTCCATGATGACCAGGGGCACGTTCTCGAGAAGGGGTTTGTGCGTGTTGTTGAGATGGTGGACTGCGAAAATGTTTTGATTATGGCGTTAGTAAATATTAATTTGGCACTGGAATTTTGCGCAGGGAAGATCAATAAGGATAAAGCCAGTTTCGGCATGATTTACCACGAAAAATGATGTCTGCAAACTACTACTGTACTGTAGGTAATAATCTCATGAACTTATCCAAATCGATTTTTTTTTCGTCAATTACTTGAGCAGAGATTTTACCAAGGTACTTTTTTCTGATGTCTTTGGACACTTTAAAAATAGACACTTGGCATGGTATATCTAAGAACTGATCAATGCACTATTAGTATATTTCAGTTAAGCATGTCAACCTTTCGTCCTAATTTATTCAACCCAAGCGACAGTAACATACACAAAAGATCCCAATAGGTCGAAGTGTATCAAGGGCCTCACCAACAAGATAACATACGAAAGGTATACTTACTTAACATAGGCATTCCCCCAGCTGCCCTTATCTTGTCCCTATTAGGCGGACTCTTGGCGCACTCCGCCAACGCGCCAGCCACATTCGTCAGCACCCCATCATTCTCATCATCCAGTAACTTCACCAGGATCGGCACCGCTCCTAGAGCGTCCAGCCTCTTCACACTCGGTTCACTGTTTGCGCATTTCCATAAAGCCCCCGTCACAGCTGCCATGAGGGGTTTGTTCGCTCTGTTCGAAGGATCCGAAGCAGCGTTAATAAGTAGTTCTAGCCCTCCAGCTTCTCTGATCATGTCTCTAGTGATCGGATCGCTTGCACATTTGTAGATGGCTAGACTGCAATAGGTCTGAAATCACACACTCTTCTAAACCGTAGGTTCAAATCTAAACATATTGAAAGTTAATTTGGAACTTGGTTTAGATAGACTGCTCGATTGATTTTACAATTGACACCAGATTTCGTATTACAGCACCCATTGAATGAATGATACTGATATTTAACCGTAAACCATTAATTGATATCTGAGCTATGATTGACATGGGACTTCAGTCCACAACCACTGGTTTGACAGTCCAAACATAACAATAATTGAAATACACCTGAAAAAGGGTTATTCACGGATCGTCTAGAATGCAAAATGACTAGTTTGTTGTTTTGCCTAAACTGCAGTTTACCCAACGTGCAATCGGTCTTAATCTCAAATTAACTAAAACGCAAAATGCCTACTTCGTATTCTGCCTTCATAGCACTATGACTAAAACGCAAAATGTCTGAACAGTTAAGTGCAAAAGTTTAATGATACAGAATCAAAAGATGAACCAGATCGCGGGAGTCATTAGTTATTAATCACCAATATTGATGATTCCTTTTCAGATAATAAGTAGAAAATATATTTTGCATACAAAGGGTTAGGAGCAACTGGTCTACAACGCAAAACGTCTACAGTATTTTTTCCGTTTTATCATAACTTTAAAGCGATGTCGACGGATCCCCGCTTACGCGGGGCTCCTATTCTGTGCAGTTTGGCCTTCGGCCATTTGCAGATACCTAACGAACCTAACCTACCTATACCTAGTGACTGTTTGAGACTGTACTCGCAAAAACAAAAGACAAAAGTAGGCAAAATGCGTTCAATGTCGTTCTGCGTGTTGGGTAATTTGCTTTTAAGTCGATCTAAGGTTTTGGCATAATGCTCGATGGTCAAACTGCAATGTAGGCAAAACAACACGCTTGTCATTTTGCGTTCTAGACGATCCGCGAATAACCCCTGAAAAACACCTGTTCCTGACAGCAAACCCTTTCATCTGATACCATCACTGCCGTCATAACGTAAAAGGGCACATTTAACATTTGGATAAAATTGCAAAAATTGACTTTGAATATTTTACTGTTTCTTGCCAAATACAGGTATATAAACGCACAGTAGTAACATTATTTTGAATGAGGAAACTTTAGTGAACAATAAATTGGTTCTCCAGTATACATATTTTTTTTTTTGATTTAATTTGTTTGAGATAAATGAAAAAAATCTATTTTACTTAGTATATTAAATCGTGCAAAAATACGTGCAAAACATAAAAGGCATAACTAACCAAATGAGCCTTTTTATTCTAACACATTCAAGCAGTCTTACCGAAAATTAGAAAAAAAGAGCACAATCCGTAACTTGTGCCTTTTTATTGTACAAATTAATTTATTTTAATAAAGTATAGATTATTAATAGACATAATTTAAACATACTATTTTATTTCGTTTGGTTGAATAAGGTAATAATATACTACTTGCAAATAAATGGATAACTTAAATATGTAAAAGCCCCAGGTGAGGACAGATCTACAACTGAGCTCTTAAGGGCAGGGGGAACTGCTGTACTCAGGCAGCTGCAGTACATGTTTAACTCCGTTTCCCACGAAGGGAGAGCTCCGAGCGTCCGGATAGCGTGAAGCAGGAGTATGGTAGTTTCATTCTTCAAAAAGGGTGATAAAGCCCTTCTTAAGAACTACCGCCCTATGTCACTTCTGAGCCACGTATACAAGTTGTTTTCGAGAGTCGTCACAAATAGGCTGGCGCGACGGATGGAAGACTTTCAACCACCGGAGCGAGCCCGGTTTGGGGGAGGATTTGGCACCATAGACCACATACACACTGTAAGGCAGATTGTACAGAAACCTCAGGAATATAATCAGCCTCTGTGTCACGCTTTCGTGGACTATGAGAAGACGTTTGACTCCGTCGAGACCTGATCTGTTTTGGACTCCCTACAGCGGTGCCAAGTGGATTTTCGATACATCGGGGTGCTTAGAAGTCTGTAGTATGACGCCCCAACTATGTTCTTTCAAGCAAGAAACAGTAAAAAAAGACCGATTCCATTGCATCAAGGAGTAAGACGGGGGCATGTTATATCCCCGAAACTGTTTACAAATGCATTGGAAGACATGTTGTTCAAGACTCTAAACTGGAATGGCGTGACATAAATATATAAACGGCGAATACATCTCACTATTCTCACATCACACTTAAGATTTGCCGAAGATTTAATATCGTAGTCATAGTAGAGTCGCTGCAATAAGTTCAGGAAATGTTGCACAGCCTGAATGCAGCCTCCCAACGAATTAGTCTCAGAATGAACATGGACAAGATGAAGGTCATGTTTAATGGCCTCGTCATTCTGGGCCCAGTAATTACAGATGGCATGTATCTTGAAGTCGTTAAGGAATATGTCCACCTCGGGAAAATATTGCAGATAGATACAACTTTGAAAAAGAAGCCAATAGGAGAATTCAGTTGAGTTGGGCAACGTTGAATTACGCAACGTTAGAAAGTTGCATTACCTACGTATTTTCGTCGGATCTATCACAGAGCCTGAAAACTAAAGTGTATCAGCGCGTGCTCCCTGTAATGACGTACGGACTACGTAGCCGAGACGTGGACACTGACTTTGGGGTTACTTAATCCATACATTCCATACTTAAGTTTAATGAATGCTTGGAGTTTCCTATCCTATAATATAACCTATAATCACTGGAGTAAGCGTGTTCTGGAGTAGAGAACGCGTCTAGGCAAACGCAGCGTCAGACGTCCTCTAGCCAGATGGCACCGTCTTGTGTAGGTAGGAGGGCCGGCAGCGATTGGATGCATAAATCAACTGACCACGCTCTGTGGCATACATTGGGAAAGGCCTATGTCCAGCAGTGGACTGAGACAGTTGGATGATGATGATGAATCGTTATATAGTTAACTATAACGCTTATTTTGGCGAATTACACCCATTTAAAGAATTATATAGTATTATTTTACCACTATCCGAAATTATCCAAAATATCCGGATATTCGGATAATATAATTATTACTATCCATGTTATCCGGATATTAAAACCAGGCAGATATTGCAAACCCTAAGCGTGGGTTTATGTTGACTTCTAGGGCACAACTGATGCGATTTGTTTGTTTCGATAATTTTCTCATCTTAACTATCATTAAGTGTGTTAAATAATAAAGGCACATCTAGGTTGTTGTGCCTTTTTTTCTACGACGACAAGTGGATCAATGTCGTTGGATAAGAAATTAAAAGGGCACATTTCGCTGCTTGTGCCTTTTTCTTTTAAATAACTCAAAAGTGCCTTCTTAACTAAGTGCTACTTGAAAAAATAATTAAGTCATAAGCCATTAGTGAAAAAATATGCCCTTTTATTTTAATCATAAAACAAAATGTTTCTTTCTTTCTTGTCAACCTGTCCTCAATTATTGTATTCTTGCCTGGGGAGCTTGTAACAAGTCTACACTAATATCTCTAGAAAGATCACAAAGAGCGGTCTTGAAGGTATCTCTGCGCAAACCAAGACAGTTTTCCACAGAACTCCTTTTCAGAGAGACTGGTGTTTTCAGCGTGCGCAGACTGTTCCTCATGCGGGTCGCAATTTACATGCATAAACATGTAATTAATTCTTCTTCATACCCTAGTATGCTAAATCAGCGTGTTTTTAAGGCCCCGGTTCCTCGAGTCCGCAGTAGGTTTGCTAGACGTTTTAAATCGTTTATCTTCCCGCATATCTATAATGCTATCCTAAAGAAATGTGATCTTAAGCACTGTAATCTAAATAAGGCTAAGACAACAGTTCGTCAATTCTTATTGTCCCTAACCTACAACGAGTCGGAGGTTTTGCTTTCTTTAGGACCGTGGCAAAGGTAGTGTTAGTTTTTGACTTAATTGAACTTAACCCCTCTATTGCAGTCTTCCATTCTTATAGAGGGATATTCGTGCATTCACCTTACATAATTCTAATCCTACACACACATTCACATCCACACACTCACTTCCACATCAACATCATACATCAATTTACACTCGCACTCACTATGTTCATCACACACAAATATAAATTTAAATGTAAAACGTTTGGCATTTATCTGATCTTACTGTTTAGAATATAAAATTATTAACATCACTCTATTTTTAGTGTCCTTATTTAATTAATAGTTACTATAAGACTGCATGCACTTTGTTCATATGCCGCATTGTTACAGGCAACCTCTCAATGTTTTTGATTTCCACGATACAGGCTTAGCCTAGTGTGGGAGTCACTGTCAAATTGTGAATCGACCTTATAACTTTTTTCAATAAAATATTTTTACTTTTTTTTTTTTTTACTTTTTTTCTTTTTTGATAAATAAAAATAATTCGAGTAGTTGTGCCCAATTTGCTTATGGTAACTCCCAAGTTTCCCACAGGAAAATTTTGAAAAAAATTAGATACATGCGCCTTTTTTTTCTCATTCCGAATATGTATGTAACTCAATTTCACAAAAAATGTTAGTTGTGCCCTTTTTTGTTATGACGGCAGATCATTAGAGTGTATTTCAAACAGCCAGTCCGCCGTATTGAATTTGTAATGACGTTTCTTAGCTAGTTATGTATTGTCATCAGAACTTAGAACGTGTACAAAATTTCATCCTAATCGAAGACCGGGAAGTGGGTTAAATTGAGATTCCAAGATTTTCTTACATACATTGTTACAAGTGAAGCTAATAAATGCGTGTTAAAAACAAGTAAATGACCCTATGAAAACATAAAATACCTACAACCTTATTTTTTTCCGATTTCCTCACCACCAGGAACACAACACTTACAAATAGAGCAAAATCGTGAATGTTACGTTAAAATTGAAACGTAATACGGTTTGCGGGTAAAAAACTCGTAAATTATGCAACGGAGTCAATGTCTGCCGGCGTGTCTGCGGGCGAGGCTGGCCAAACAATTTCCGTTATGATAATATTTATAAGTCTTGCATCGTCTGATTATTTTACACAAGCTACGTGAAATGAAACGTTTTTCTTTAAAAATTACTAATTATAGTACCTATCAGTATAGTAGTCAGTAGGTAGAAGGTAGTTTCACTCATATAGTTAGTAGGTAATGTAGGTATATATATCATATTATAACTTGTATGTATAAGTGTGCATTACGCAGTATGCGTACCGTGAGTAGGTCTTCCAAATATTAAAAAAATAATTTAAATATTCGAATACCTCATACAGTATTATTCGAATACTGAAATTGACCGAATATTGGCTTTCAACTCGAATATTCGAATTGAAAGCCCTGACATCTCTAGCTCATGACATCTCACGTCATGTCATGAGCTAGAGACGTGAGTCTAGACTTATTTTATATCCCTCTCGTTCGCACCAATATGCAAGAATGAGCGGGATGGACAGAAAGTTAGTCTCCGTTACTGCGTAGCTCACGGTACTAGCTCGGGAAGCACACCGGTCCTTATTATGTAGTTCAAAAATTTTTGCCGCTTTATCTATAGGTACGCTTTTTGCTCAATTCTTTGAATGGGCAAAGGTGTATACTATATCATAATGCGATAACTGTAATTGAATAGGTACTAATAATGGACTTCCGATGTACCTACATATTACAAAGAGTTATAAAAATAATGGAGATCTGTATAAGGACAATTCACTTAGGTATCGTATTGTGATCAGAAAATTTAGGATTTAGGAGATTAAAAAAAACAATAACAATTGATACATGACTGCTTATGACAAGTTTGATATGATAAATTTATTATGCTTATGAGATTAATTTAGATACACCAATGTTTTTTGACCTTGGCAGTTCCTTCACCCACATATATCTATAGTTACCATTTGTGAACTTTCCTAATTATAATAAGGGTCAGTAATGACCAATGCGTGTAACGCGTTCAACTTGAAAAATTAAAACAAAAAATCCTCAAAAATACCTTTAAATCCTTATCTTCATTGGCTAAATGTTTGATCAAATCATCCACCATCTTCTCCGTCTGTATAGCCAGCTGGAACGACGTCTCGTTCGTACACATCTGCAGAAGTCCCGTGGCCGGTATGGCCACGTCTAAATGTATGGTCTTCAGCATCCTTGCGATCAGAGGGATCATGCCGTATTTCCTCATGGCCTCTCTGTTCCTTTGGGACGATGACATTGACCATAGAGCTTTAGCCCCGGCGCGAGCGATGTCCAGGAACTGTAGTTCATCCTGGTTTAGTTCTTCTCGTGGAGTTATGAGATATCTGTCAAGTATTAAGATTCCGAAAGTTTTTACACTATCACTATACAGTATGTATTTGATCGTAAAGCAAAGAAAGAAACCCATTAATATTTAGATCATACTAAACAACTTTTACTATGGGGCCAAACTCGAATTCGTGAAAAAAAAATTACTCTCCCATACAACGTGTTCATGATCACGCAATCAAAATGTATGAAAATGTCCAAATTTTTTTCGTGAATTCGGGTTTGGCCCCATAGTAAAAGTTGTTTAGTATGATCTAAAAATTAATGTGTTTCTTTCTTTGCTTTACGATCAAATACATACTGTATAGTATAAATAAAGTCACTTTTTCTGACCCTATGTCCCTTTGTACGCTTAAATCTTTAAAACTACGCAACGGATTTTTATGAGATTTTTTTTAATAGGTAGAATAATTCAAGAGGAAGGTTTATATGTAGGTATAGTACCCGTGCGAAGCCGGGGCGGGTCGCTTAGTATAATATATTGTATATATTATCAAAGAACATACCAAGCTTACTAACGTCCTAGGTCAAAAAGCTGAGCTGCGAAAACTGAGGAAGTTGGTCCGATTTTCACCTCAATCTGAACTTGGTATTTTTCTTTGACAAAGTTGGGCATCCAACAATGTAGGCTAAATGTAAGAGACATAGCTATGGTGTGGAGGGAGATCGCGAGAGTACTTTACTTCTTTTATATAGGTACATATACATAATAGTATACCTACTATGCTTTATTGACCTATACATGGGATAATATATGTACCTAACCGTCAGGCGCAATAAGTTATGGTAATAATTGATTATGATTAGATAACTGCTCACTATTTACCTACAATCTACATAAAAGAAGATAATAAAAGTTAATTAAACTATGAACCAAGATTGATGGGTGATGGTGCACGGGAATATATTTACGATTGTAGCGTTATTATAAAGGTTTTATGTAAATTATAATTTATTGGTTCTTAGAACAATTTTACCTATGTAAACCAAGGAAATAAAATAAGAAGGTTATAAACTACTAATTAGCCTCGTAATTGCCGGGTATGCAAGTAGGTATAATTTCCAAGTCAGTTTAATAGTTTATACGTATAGGTACCTAAAAACGATCGCACTAAGTATAATAACTGCAATAACTTTATCAAGCTTGATATACAAAATATTTTATGTGTGAATGAACTTACGATTCTTTAATATCCAACAAATCTATCAACTTCGGCAATCCCATGAATTTCCGACAGAACTTTCTACTTTTCCGAATCTTTCCTAAATTGGCGATAGTCTCCGCCGCAAGAATCTGCACATCTCTAGCCGGGTCCGATAATAGACCTACTAACAGCGGTATCGCCCCGAGATCAGTAACTTTCTTCCTTATTTCAATATTGGGTGTTATATCTTTTAAGACCGCTAGTCCCCCTAAAACACAGCATAAGTCTCGGGTTTCAAGTAAATTGACAAGCAATTCTAGCCCGCCGATTTCCTGGATCGCTCTCTGATTTACTTCTCTAGTCAAATCGTGGTCTTTCAAGCAAGAAAGCGATACCATAGTAGCAGTTTGGTTGCCGGCTTTCATGTACTTGACGAGTTTCTGTATGTGCCAGTACTCTGGCGGTATATCTGAGGACTTGATTAGGTTGGCCCAGTTGTCTTCGGAAGAGGACGTGGAAGACGGGGATGAGGCTGAAGTGTCGGAGCCCTCGGTGACCATGACGATGCGAGGGAGGCCCACGGTGTCCTGACCGCCATCGACGCTAAACGTGGAAACATTATCCACGATCTCTGCCATTCTATATGATTTAAAATGTGATACAAATTAGAAAGTCTCGATAGGAATGTATAAAAATAAAATAGAAACTAGATTTATGGTAATAAGTGCCGTTTAGTCAATCAGGTTGCTTGGCAACCTTGTTTTGTCAGTATCTGGGCTAAACATTTCGTAAATGCATTCGCATATGTATTTCGTATGCAGAAAAATCGTAGCAACAAGTTTTTGTTTATAAAAATGTATTTTGAATAAGGGAAATAAAAACTTCTCTAGGTAGGTATATATCGATCAATCATACACTTTCCTTTTCTAATGTTATTATCAGTCTTGCCTCAGTCGTTCTACTTTTGAATGACAAAGCGGGAAACGGACAATGTTTCTAATAAATTTTGCTGTAAATATGAACATCAAGTATTATGATAGCTTCGTTTTTATCATTAATCACGGTAGTCGCAACTTTCGAATCGAACTAGTATGGAAATGGTGACGATAAACTTGCGATAAACGGAAAAGACCTTTCAGGCCTAACTGCCCATAGATTCGGATGTTATAACTTGTTGTTATAGTTGAGTTGATGTTGGCAGTATGAATAATAAATTTCAACCTTGTCTTTGTTACAGTTCCGTCGCAGCGTCAAAGATGTCACAAAACCGGAACACGATGACCACTTTCTTTTGAGATGGCTAAGAGGTAAAATAAGTTAACTTTCTAACACTTTTGGATATAAAAAATAGTAAAATTACCAATATCAGAATATTCTAGTGATTTAGGGGTTTCTATATGTGATTTACGGATCTTTAAATCTCGCCCAAATTCAGAACAAATCTGTTCAATAAAAGACTAATATACTCGTATTTTGAGTTCAGATAATAACTAAACATAAGTAAACACACTAGATAAAACCAATGGTACTTGCAACGACGCCGGCATCTAGTGAGTTGAACAAACATTTTCAGTGTATCATGTTAAACAACTTGAAATATAATTATGTGAAAGTATTCTCCCTTCTTTTCAGCAAGACAATGGGATGCAGATGCGGCAGAAAAAATGCTCAGAGATGTAAGTGTTCGTAATGTAAGATGTATGAACATATAAATATATATTTGTGATTGACCCAGCTAATTGGTCAAAAAACAACCGATTAAATATTTTTAACATCTACGACCTACGTAGGCCACACTGAAATTGTCGGGAATCTAGGAAACTGTATTAATTATGCCTCTATTATTTAAATTATCACCTTTCTTAACTCTTTTTGATAATGTGTACAAATTTTTAATACAATTGAACTAACTCTCAAAGCTCATAACTCATTTTTCCTAGATCACTTTTTGTATGAAATTTTTTCAGTTTTTGGAATTTTGTATGGAAGGTTTGGGTAGTTCATTGAAACTATAGATTTTTTAAGAAAAAATATTTATATTGGATTTTTTTCTAGTGAGTCATATGGATACCTAAGGATGTCCGAATTTCCTAACATAATTTGTTTTATGAATTCTCTATGATTTACCAAGTTCGTGCGATTTAAAATTAGGGTATGGCTGTTAAAAGACGTTGATCTCTATAGTCATCCATAAGAAAAAATCGAAAGCAATACAATTTGTGAAATATATTACAAGCAGTCCTACAAGAACTGAGCTTTGTTACTAAATAAGAATCTAAGCCTATTTCTGCTTCATTGTTGAGTAAGGCCATATTGAAAGTAGTGTAAAAACGCTACAAAATAAAAATTTTGGGTGAAATTCGTAAAATCACCCGACACACAATTTTCAAATGGCAAGAAATCCTAAAATACAGGTGTTAAGCGAATAAATTATACCTCAATAAAATACTAAAGAGTTATACTTTCAGAAAATAATTGTTTCTGTATGCTGAGTGATCTCAAAGTGGGTCATTCCCGAAATTTTCAGTGTGAGCTACGTACATAATGTGTCCGGGTCACATAAAACAAGCTTCTGGAGCGTGACCTATCCCATATCTTGTACCTACTATTTTCATACACTTTTCGAAAACGCCATTTCTAAAAATACCTTTTAGATTGCCTGAGACGGCCATTTTAATTAAAGTCCCCCTCTATCTTTATCATAGGTATTTTTCATGTCCATTCTACTCAGGATCACGACCTGATTAATACAAATAGAAGAAAAAAATTGCCCCCAGAATTTCCATACATTTTTCGATCCTTCCATTCCGTTATCGGCATACCCGGCATACAAAATGTATGAAGAAATGGTAATGGTATGTAAAAAATCTTAGGACACTTTTTTCGCCTATTAGGATTAAAAGATCTCGAAATTCTGAGCAAAAATCATACATAATTTTCCAAATCATAAAATTTTTGGGGGGACAACTTACTTGGGGGATAAAATGACCCAAGGACTACCCTAATCGATCGTCTATTTTTAGTCCCTAGCGTGGCGCGAAAAATGGGGCATCGACTCAACATTGCCAGATTGGAAAGCGCCCGAGGTCCTCGAGAAGCACTTCCCGAGCGGCAGCACCGGTTTTGACAAGGAAGGATCACCAGGTAATAAAGCACCACATGACTTCCATTGCTGGAAATAGGCCTGCCCGAGTAGGGGGGGCTCATGCCATAATTGCCTCGCTTGGCATATGGGTTGGCGATCGCAGTCGAGCACGCCGAAATTCACCGAATACATGAAGGTGCGTTCAAACTAAAAGAGCATTCGCTGTTCTAACCTCCCACTCTACGAAATTCGATAGGTACACAAAACGTGATTGGTTGATTTCGTAGAACGGGCGCTAGAACAGCGAATTTTCTTTTGGTTTAAACGCACCTTAATAGAGACGCTGTTGCCCACTCACGACCGACTAACGGATCGACCTGCTAACCAATCTTTCCATATCACTACATAGTATAAAATAAAGTCACTTTTTCTGTCCCTGTGTCCCTTTGTACGCTTAAATCTTTAAAACTACGCAACGGATTTTGATGAGATTTTTTTAATAGGTAGAGTAATTCAAGAGGAAGGTTTTTATGTAGGTATAGTACCCGTGCGCAGCCGGGGCGGGTCGCTAGTTGTATAATAAAATGTTAAGTTATCTCTTACTACTTACATGTGATACGGGTTTATTATTATTAGTAGTGGCTCAGGGTTGACTGGAACTAATAGGAACCCTGTGCTACTCTAGAACAATGACAAAATGATATCTAGGTAATAAGAGATTTTACGGCGAATTTTC